>MU766492.1:40336-108378 GCA_026770625.1 Nicotiana glauca
CCCCCCGACTCGAGTTGTCCATTCAGGTAAGCCAAGTCTAGAACAATACACCTAAGTTTTAAACCTAGAGTAACATAGGCTCATGCCGGATCCATAGTAAGAACACTTATTTGCATCACGTGCATTTGACTTTGGGGACTCAACACTGGGGTTGAGTCCGTCTAGGACAGTTGCACCCAAATTAAACAGACCATCATGGTGCATCTTATGTGCTACTTACGCATTTATTTGCTTAGGCTTGCATGTTGACCGGCTTTTAGAATAGGGAAATAAAGTTAAGAAAACACACACAAAAAAAGAGTGAGGGGTAAGTATTTGAAAAATTCTGAAACTCTACCGAAATTTTGAAAGATTAAAAAAAGAAAATAAGCCAAAATTTTCAAAGGTCATGCCTCCCCTGTTCCGTTAAAACTGAGCGAACTACGCGGTTCTGATTATCACCAGATGTGAGATACATAGGCAAACCTCATATGTTCTTGCCCACCATTTGCAAAAAGAAAAAAAAAGAATCGAAAATATTTTTCTTTACTTCCTTCTTTAGAAAGTATGTCTTTTAGAACATAGTTTTTTAAAAACCAAAATATTTTTATTTAATTCCTTCTTTAGAAGTATTTCTGTAAATTCAAAAAAAAAAAAAAGTGTTTTTTAAGCTCAAAAAATAGTTTCCTTGGTTCTGAAGTCTTTCATACGAAAAAAAGAATTTAAACAGAAAAATCAATCAAAAAACAAATTCAAAGTACGAGTTTTCTTTATTTTGAAGTACTTTTCCCAAAAATTGCAAAAAAATCATTTTCCTTCTTTAAAAGTCTTTTTTCATAAATTTCATTAAAAATTTTGAAAAATTGAAGTCAAAAAATAATTTCGCTTTTTTTTAGAAGTACTTTTGTAAATTTAAAAACAAAAAACTCAGAAATCCGAAATATTTTCTTAAAAGTTCCTCTTTTGTTAAGAGGCGACATCAAAAACCCAAAAATATTTTCTTTCTTTTAGAAATCTTTCATTCAAAAAATAAAAAAAATAAAAAAAATCAAAATTAAAAATTAAAAAATATTTTCTTTAGAAGTCAAACTTTCAACATTTCAAAAAATAAAGTCAAAATCCAAAAAAAAAAGTAAAAAGTATTTTCTTTCTTGTTTAGAAGCCTTCCTTTCGGAAATTTTAAAAAAAAAAGAAAAAGAAATCAAAACCAAAAATCCAAAATATTGCCTTTCTTTCATAACTTTTGAAAAAAATAATTAAAACGAATACAATCAAAAAATATTTTCTTTCTTCTTTAGAAGCCTTTCATCCAAAAGAAAAAAGAAAAGACAAAAAAACTAGAAATGCCAAAAAAAATGTGTTTTCTTTTTTCTAAAAGTTGTCATTGTCTGAGTGATATAAAAAAAAGAAAAAAGAGAGTTAGTTTATTTACTCCATTCCAGATTTTCCTGAACTATGAAAGATCTGATTCATGCGGCGTCGTGATACGTAGGCAATCTCCACCGAATTCAATCATAGCCATAAATAAATTGAGTGAAAAATAATTTGAACCTAAAAAACAAGAAAGAAAAAAAAATTGAGTGAAAAAGAAAAAAAAAAGAGAAAAAAAGAGCGGCATAAAATAAAAGAGTGACAAAAACAAAAAAGAGAAAAAGAGAGTGCCTAAATAAAAGAGCGATAAACATAAAATAAAAATCAAGAGTGATTAGATAGAAGCAAAAATGAAGAAAAGAGGTACAGATTGAAATAAAAAGTTAATTAAGGTCGGGATGAAACCTGTAACTCGTTCAAACACAAAGTAGAAACGTTTAGGTGCATTGCATCCCAGTATGCCATTTCCAATCTGTTAAGCATCTCAAAACTAACAATATTGTTAAGTGTGCAAATTAGCCAGGTTCTATTCAGGCGGTTGGTTTTGTTGGTAATCTATCTTCCCATCCTAACTTCACAAGATCCAAAGGAAAGGTTCCTAGGGCCTCTGAAAGCCATCTACAAATCATCGATCTTGAAGATAACCCAACACCGGCTGTTCCACAACTAGAATCAACAGCTGCTGAAGAGAATAGCATGTTGCATCTACAAATGTGGTATGCCTGTTCTAATGGTAGGGAACCGCCAAGTGCAATCCCTGGGTTCCCTGAGTTGATCCCCAGGTCAGGTGAGGTTACCAGCGCCCCTGTGCCTAACACGCTCATCCCATACATGCACCATCTAATGTTGTCCAATGATCCTAACATGCCTTCTGTGGTACGCCCCCAGGCACCAGTGTCCAGGGAACCTCCAATATTGTTCTCAACAGCACCAGTCAGCACCAGAGCACAACCAACTTTACCACGGCCGTATATTAAGCCTCCAATGTTCACCTCTCAGGGTCCACAATTTCAATCAGAAATAGCATATGTGACCCCTTACTCCTTCACTCAACCTTTGAAATATAATCTCATGGTGGATCAAGAAAAGGTTGTTAAAAGTCCCGAGCAACTGAAAAGGCTCGGAAGATGAAGAGCTTGGAATAAATCCTGAAAAACATGCAAGGTCTGAGTGGCTAAAAGAGCGTCTCATACTCTAACCTCTGTATGTTTCCCCATGTCCACTTGCTACCTATCTTCATGATGCCAAAATTTGAAAAGTACGATAGGCGCGGAGACACGGTCGCTTTCCTAAAATTATACTATAGCCACTTGAGCGGTGTTGGTGGAAAAAAGGAGCTGCTAATGGTCTGTTTTGAGGAAAGCCTCATCGGAATCGCTTATGAGTGGTATACGAATCAAGAAATTACTCATTGGTATGTGTGGGACAATATGGCCCTATATTTTATCCGACAGTTCCACTATAATGTGGACATCGCTCCCGATAGAAACTCTTTGTCCAATTTGAAAAAGAAAACCGCGGAAAGATTATGTGAATGTGCTGTCAAATGACATGAGCAAGCTGCTGGGTTAAAGACTCCAATGGACAAAATTGAAATGGTCACAGTCTTTCTACAGGCCCTAGAGGCGAACTACTTCCAGAACATGATGTTCGCTATGGGTAAGACGTTCCTTGAGACTATCAAAATTGGGGAAATAGTTGAAAACGGTTTAAAAAAAGGGCTAATCTAAAGTCATGTTGCTTTTAAAGCCACAGCACAGGCTGCTCAGAATGGTTCATAGAGTTTGATGAACAAAAATGGGAGTGAAGAGGGAGCCATGATGGTTTCATGCTCGAGGGGAGCCCGTAGGTCATTTAACAAATCATATTTGCCTCATATGGTCCCACCACACTATTATCCCCTTCAAGATGCTGCTTATGCCGTGGAACCTCCTCCCCATGCCGTGATGAATGTGTAACCTTACACGCGGCCACAATATTATACACAAAAGCGAGCTCCAACTTCCAGAAATGGCCATCCTTACAAGCCCCATATAATCCTCAACCAAATGATCCCCAATACTATCTTCGCCCAAGAGAGCCTTTCAGAAAGAATCAGTTTACCCCTATTGGTGAATCTTATTCAAGCTAGTTCCAAACGCTAATAAGGATAAATCTATTATAGCCAGTTTCCCAAAACCGGCCGAACCCCGAGTCCCCCTCGCACCGAGCTGACGCTATATATGAAAACCACTCTGGAGCAGTGGGACACAGTACGAAGGACTATTTGACCCTAAAAAGGGAAGTTGAAGATTTGATTGAAGTAGAAATAGTTGTTTTCGTGGAGAGAAAGAGGCTCCTGATATAACAAATAATACGTTGCCTACTCACAACACCGGGCCAATAGTCGGAATAACTTGTGAAGATAAGGCATTTGATCCAATACTGAAGGCCATTGAAGCCATTGCCGATGTAGAATAAAAAGCCAAAAAATGATCGCCAAGCCTGAAAGTTCCCCATCAGACATGATTTTCTCAGGGTATGATCCGGACATTTTACTTTATTGTCTTACTTTCCGATGTAAATCCTTCTATCTTAAAAATTAAAAAAAATTAAAAAAATCGAATACAATTCTTCTAGGAATGTCTCTTTTCTTAATCTTGTCATTTTTCTTATTTCTTTTAAGTTCTGTTAAGTGGAGATTTCAATTGCATGGCATGCATGCGGACTTCATGCCTAGATCCAAAATCATAGAATTTACAAGTATCAGCTGTTTATAGCAAGTGGTATAAGTCAAGATTTTTACAGCATCAAGTTTATAATTTATCATATGAGATAATGGCAAAACAAAGCATGTATAAGCTTTTCCACAATTAACATGCGCACATAATACCGAGTCGACGGCCCGAACAACCAGAAATAAACTGTGCATTTGTCGAGGGTCGACGACGTGCCTATAGATGCATATATTCATACTGAGGCGATCGGCCCGATCCACAAATAAGGATGAAATATCAAGTTCATACAAATGACACATAAATGGTCAAAACATACCAAGTCAAACTCAATTATTTATAGAAATATGCTCATACACCTTTTTTAAGTCTCTCATACACACTAGGTGTTCATAACAACAATTTAACATCAAAAATATATTTAATAGGCATGTTGTAGGTCTTAAGCTACCCGGACATTTAACATAGTAGTAGCTACGCATGAGCTCTCGTCACCTAACGCGTGCATCGTCTCCGCATTTAGCAACAAACACTCATACATTAATCCTAAGGGGACAATTCCCTCTTACGAGGTTAGAAAGGAAACTCACCTTGATCCGAAGCGTACTTCCGATACCAATAATAAGCCTAAACCCACAACTCGTAGCCAAACGAGCACCAACTAATTAAAATAAGCAAGAACTAGTCAATAAAAGCTTACAAGGTTAAATTTTAATTGTTTAAGCAATTTCCTAATTTTCGACCCCTGGCCCACGTGCCCGGATTCCAATATTTTTCGAAGGAAGTTTTTCTCTGTCACCTAAGGATCACAAATATATGATTTCTAGTTCATTTCATGGCAAATTATAGGATTAAATCTTAGTTTTGACTAAACCCTAGGTCTAACTCTAATCTCTTGATTTTTACCTAATTTTAGTGTTAAATATACCTAATATTTATGTATTTGAACTAAAAGTGGGTGGGAATTACTTACCGTGCAATGATTTGTGGAAACTCTCGCTTTGAAATCACCAAAATCGCCTAAGTGTTGAGTGACATGTGTTACAAATGGGGTTGAGTTAGTATTAAATGAGCTACTGCCCCTTAGCGATTTCTGCTTCTGCGGTCTGGGGCCGCATAGGCGAGACCGCTTATGCGGTTATTAGGCCACTTCTGCGGCTTTTGGCAATAAGGGACTGGACCGCTTCTGCGGTCTGGGGCCAGATAGGCGAGACCGATTATGCGATTACTGGGCCGCTTCTGCGGTCCTGGGACAGTTGGGCTGGACCGCTTTTGCGGTCTGACATCTGCTTAAGCGGAACCGCTTCTGCAGTTTACCTGCTTCGGCCCCTTTTTCGCTTCTGCGACTCAATGGCCGCATATGCGGTCCAAGAACCGCAGATGCGGTTATGATAGAAGCAGCAATCTCAGTCCTTTTTCTAAGTTTCCAACTTCACTCAAACATCGACCATTTGACGCTCGGGGCTCCCGAGCTCCGCCCGAACATACCGACAAGTCTACAATCACGAGGCGGACCTACTCGAACCCTCGAAACACTCAAAACAATGCTAAATTGAGGAATCAAACCCCAAAACTCAATATTTCAAATAATTGAACTTCAAGTTTTAAACTTTCCTTCAACAGGTCCAAACGCCCTTAAACTACTCGGATTGACACAAAATTTTACGGGTAAGTCTTAACTAATATTTCGAACTTGTACCAAGTTTCAGAATCGAAATACGAACCGGATACCAAGGAAAATAATGATTTCTTAGTTTATTTAAATTTTTGAAACTTAAACTTAACAATTTTACATAAAAATTCATTACTCGGGCTAGGGAACTCGGAATCTGATTCCGGGCATATGCTAGGTACCATATTTTCCCGCTGACCCTGAGAAACTGTCAAGTCATGATTCCGGGTCCGTTTCCCCAAAATGTTGACCAAAGTCAAACTTGGCCCTTTTAAGAAACTTAAAGAAGCAACCAGGCTTAATCTTGCTCAAAACTCTACTAACATCCGAACCACTTGTCCCCGCAAATCATAAATTAGCTAAAGCAAGTGCGGAAGTATTATTTAATGGAACGGGGTTCAAAAATGCAAAACGACCAGTCTGGTCGTTACATTCTCCACCTCTTAAACAAATATTCATCCTCGAACGGACATAGAAAAGTACCTGGACTGCTGAATAGGTGGGGATATCGGCTCCACATGTCCTCCTCGAACTCCCAGGATGCCTTCTCGATCGGTTGGCCCCTCCACTGCACTCTTACCGAAGAAATCCTCTTGGACCTCAACTAGCGGTCCTGTCTATCAACAATGGCAACTGGCTCCTCCTCGTAGCCCAAGCTCTCATCTAACCGAATGGTACTAAAATCCAACACATGCGAATAGTAGGCATGATACTTCCGGAGCATCGATACATGGAAGACTGGATGAACTCCTGATAAACTGGGAGGTAAAGAAAGCTCATATGCAACCTCTCCAACTCGCCTCAATAGCTCAAAGGGGCCAATAAACCATAGGCTCAACTTGCCCTTCTTTCCGAACCTCATAATGCCCTTCATGAGTGAAACCTTCAAGAGAACCGTCTCGCCAACCATAAGTGATACATCGCGCGCCTTCTGATCCGCATAACTCTTCTGCCTGGACTGAGCCGTGCGGAGCCTCTCCTGAATCAACTTTACCTTATCCAAGGAATCGTGAACCAAATCTGTACCAAGCAACTTAGCCTCACCAGGCTCAAACCACCCGATCGGAGAATGACAACGCCGACCATATAATGCCTCATATGGGGCCATCTCTGTGCTAGCCTCATAGCTGTTATTATATGCAAACTCCACCAAGGGTAAGAACTGATCCCACTTCCCTCCAAAGTCAATCACGCATGCTCTTAGCATATCCTCTAAAATCTTAACTGTCTGCTCCGATTGCCCGTCGGTCTGAGGATGGAATGTCGTGCTAAGCTCCAAGCGGGTCCCCAACTCACTCTAAATAGCTCTCCACAAATGGGAAGTGAACTGAGGACCTCTGTATGATATGATGGAGACCAGCACACCGTGCAATCTCACTATCTCCTGAATGTAAATCATAACATACATCTATGCCGTATAAGTAGTCGCCACTGGAATGAAATGGGCGGACTTGGTCAATCTATCCACAATAACCCACACTGAATCAATCTTCCGCTGAGTCCGCGGCAACCCAACCACGAAATCCATAGTGATGCGCTCCCACTTCCATTCCGGAATGGGCATCTGCTGAAGTAGGCCACCTAGCCTCTGGTGCTCATGTTTGACATGCTGGCAATTCAGACATTTAGCTGCATACTCCACAATGTCTTTCTTCATCCCCCGCTATCGGTAATGCTGCCTCAAGTCACGATACATCTTTGTGGCACTTGGATGAATGAAGTTCCTCGAACTGTGGGCCTCCTCAAGAATCCTCTCTCTCAAGCCATCAACATTGGGAACACATACACGGTCCTGAAGCCATAACACACCATCCTCGCTAATAGAAATCTCCTTGGCACCTCCCTGAATTAATGTCTCTCTGAGAACTGCCAAATGTGGATCATGTAGCTGTCGGGCCTTAATCTCCCCCAACAACGAAGACTGAGCAACCACACATGCTAGGGCCTGGCTGGTCTCAAAAATATCCAATCTCACAAGTCTGTTAGCTAAATACTAAACGTCCGAAGCTAATGGTCTCATCTCAGCGGGAGTGAATGCCAAGTTACCCATACTCTCCGCCTTCCAACTCAAGGCATTTGCAACCATATTTGCCTTACCTGGATGATAAAGAATGATAATGTCATAATCCTTTAGTAACTCAAGCCACCTGCGCTACCTCAAATTAAGATCCCTCTGCTTGAACGAATGCTACAAGCTACGATGGTCTGTATAAACCTCACATGACACTCCATATAAATAATGCCTCAATATCTTAATAGCATGAACAATCGCCGCCAACTCTAGATCGTGCACATGGTAATTTTTCTCATGAACCTTCAGCTGACGTGAAGCATATGCAATAACTCACCCCCTGCATCAATACACATCCCAAGCCAACGTGAGAAGCATCGCAATACACTGTATACATCCCTGAACTGGAAGGCAGTACAAGAACTGGTGTCGTAGTCAAGGCCGTCTTGAGCTTTTAGAAGCTCTCCTCACAGTCATCGGACCAACAAAATGGGGCCTCCTTTTGGGTCATTCTGGTCAAAGGTGATGCAATAGATGAAAAGCCCTGCACAAATCGCTGGTAATAGCCTACTAACCCCAATAAGCTCCTGATCTCGGTCACTGAGGTAGGACATGGCCAACTCTGAATTGCCTCAATCTTCTTGGGATCCACCTTGATACCCTCTCCTGATACTACATGCCCCAAGAATGCTACTGACTCTAGCCAAAACTCAAACTTGGAGAACTTAGCATAAAGCTTCTGCTCTCGCAAGGTCTGAAGCATTACTCTCAAGTGCTGCTCGTGCTCCCCAGGCTACGTGAGTATATCAAGATGTCGTCAATGAATACGATGACAAAAGAATAAATATAGGGCATGAACACCCTGTTTATCAAATCTATGAATGCCGCTAGAGCATTACTCAAGACAACGGACATCACCAGAAACTCATAGTGGCCATACCTAGTCCTGAATGTAGTTTTGGGAACATTCGAATCCCGAATCCTCAATTGATGATACCCTGACCTCAAGTCGATCTTAGAGAACACCCTAGCACCCTGCAACTGATCAAATAAATCATCAATACGGGGCAATGGATACTTGTTCTTGATGGTGACCTTGTTCAACTAGCGGTAATCAATGCACATCCGCATAGTCCCATCTTTCTTCTTCACGAATAGCACTGGTGCACCCCAACGTGATACACTGGGCCTAACAAACCCCTTTGTTAACAACTCCTCTAACTGCTCCTTCAGCTCCTTAGGAGCCACACGGTACGGTGGGATAGATATAGGCTGAGTGCCTAGAGCCAAATCAATACAGAAGTCAATATCACGGTCCGAAGACATTCCAGGAAGATCAGAAGGAAAAACATCGGCAAAATCTCAGACTACTGGCACTGAATCAATCGTCGGAGACTCTGCGGTGGTGTCTCGCACATAAGCTAGATAAGCCAAACACCCCTTCTCCACCATGCGCTGAGCCTTCAGGAAAGAAATAACCCTGCTAGGCGTATCAACTATGGAACCCTTCCACTCCAATCTCGGCAACCCTGGCATCACTAGAGAAACAGTCTTGGCATGGAAATCTAGAATAGCGTGATATTGAGATAACTAATCCATTCCCAGGATAACCTCAAAATCGATCGTATCAAGCAACAGAAGATTTGATCTAGTCTCAAAATAGTAGAAAGTAACCACACAAGACCAGTAGACCCATTTCACAACCAGAGAATCACCCACAAGAGTGGACACATGAACAGGAACACCCAAAGGCTCAAGAGAAATAGCCAGGAAATGAGCAAACAGAGATGATACATAAGAATAAGTGGACCTTGGATCAAATAATACCGATGCATCTCTACCGCTGACGGAGATTATACCTGTGATAACGGCATCTGAGTCCAATGCATCCGGCCTGGATGGAAGAGCATAGAATCTGGCTGGAGCACTGGCTGTCTGGCCTCCACCTAACTGAGGAATAGCTGGCTGACCTATCGCTGTCTGGCCTCCACCTCTGGATCGGCCTCTACCACTCTGCCCTCCACCTCTAGGTGGCTGTGCTGCTGGTGTTGGAGTCATGGGCTGCTACCCTTGCGGTAATGCCTTGACCCTAAGCCTGGGGTAGTATCTCCTCATGTGGCCTGTGACACCACACTCAAAACAACATGGTGCGGCGACCTGCTGCCCTGATGACTGCCCTTGATGGCTTGTAGATCCCGTGGGAGGAGCCTGGATAGACGGAGGATGATATGAAGTCTCTGGCATAGCATTGAAGTAGGGACCAGAAGAACCCTGAGGACTTGAATATCCACTGGAAGGACACTGAATAGCTCGCAGGCGATGGGAACTCTCTGGCATGGCACTGAAATAAGGGCGTGCTGGAGCACCCCAGGCGGGAGGTGGTGGTGCAGAAGATGGGGGCCTACTGGGCTGACCCCTCCCATACTGACCTATGCCCTTAGCTGGGGCACCTCTAAACTCTCCAAAGAATCTAGATCTCTTGTCCTGCTGTATCGGCTCCCTACCCCTCTGATGATATCCCTTAATCCGACGAGCAATCTCGACCACAAGCTGGTACTCTATACCCATCTCCACCTCTCGGGCCATACCCGATCGAATACTGGGCTGCAATCCGGCGACAAACCTCCGCTCTCTCTCTGTATCTATAGGAAATATCATAAGTGCATGGCGAGAAAACTCAGAAAACCTCGCCTCGTAGTCGGTCACAGACATCTGACCCTGCTCAAGGTGCTCAAATCGATACCACAACTCTTCCCTCTCAGAGGGCGGAATATACCTATCCAGGAACAAGTGTACGAACTGCCCCCAAGTGATGGGAGGAGAACCGGCGGGACTACCAAGTACATAAGACTGTCACCATCTATGGGCCCTGCCCTCAAGCTGAAAAGTAGTGAAGTCGACTTCGTGCGACTGCAATATCCTCATAGCGTACAGTCTGTCCATGCACCTGTCGATGAAATCCTGAGCGTCCTCATGACGCTCGCCTTCGAAGACTGGGGGGTGAAGTCTGGTCCATCTGTCTAGTAACTTCTGTGGATCGAACTCCACAGCTGGCCTAGGCTGGGGTACCGCTGCAGTAATTGGCTGAACCCCCTTTGCGGGTTGTGCACCTAGTGTCTGATATACTGCAGCTGCATGACCTGGATCCTGAGCAGTAGGGGTCGATGCTCCCCCTCCTACCTACGAAGCAGCTGGGTCTGCTGGAAATAAACTAGCCTGAGTCATGGTGTCCACAAACCGGAGCATATGGCCCATGACCTCCTAAAATCCCGACGCAATCATGAAATTCGCCGGAGTAGACACAGCTGCGGGCGCCTCGCCCTGCTCCTCAATAGTAGGATCCCTCGCAGGGTCAATTGGTGGTGCAACTAGAATAGCTCTGGGATGCCCTCGACCCCTACCACGGGCCGGTGCCCTCCCCCGGCCTCTGGCAATAGGGGGAGTAGATCCTCCCGGGTCCAGAACGTCGGCGGTACGAGTCCTCACCATCTGTGAAAGAATAGAAGAGGAAATTTAGTATACTGACCACTGCACAATGGAAAATGAATAAAGAGTAGTCTTTCCTAACACCCTTTAGACCCTCGAAGATAAATACAGACATCTCCGTACCGATCTACAAGACTCTTTTAGGTTTGCCAGTAACTTGTGAGACCTACGTGAACCTAGTGCTCTAATACCATGTTGTCACAGCCCATTTTCCATAATAGGCCATGATGGCTCCCGACACCATTTGTCGGGCCAGCCAATGCGGAAGAATAATTAAATTCTCATTTACCCTTACCAAAACCCATTATAATAGAATTTTTCCCAATTAAAGTCATAAACCAATAAAAGAACATTAAAATATAAAGATAGTTATACAACCCAAAATAACGTCTACTACTGTGTGTGCCAGAACCTGGTGTCATAAGCTACGGGAAACTAGTAGAATGTACACAAAATGAATAATGCCCTATCCTACTGTCTGAATCAGGATACACAGAAATAACAAAAATACAAGGAAGACTTCTTCGGCTGCGGATCGGCAAGAAGTGAGTGCAGCTCACCGTAAAAGTCCCAGATGCACTCACCGATATGCACCAGAGTGATGTCCGGATGCACCTGCCTCAAATCTTGTACATTTAAGTACAGAAGTGTAGCATGAGTACATAAACAATATGTACCCAGTAAGTATCCCGTCTAATCTCGAAGAATTAAAGATGAGAGGTCGACTCGATACTTACTAAGGTCAATTAGTATATATATATATACACATATATATATATATATATGGTGTGTTCAAATCATGGAATTTACAAGTATCAGCAGTTTATAGCAAGTGGTATAAGTCAAGAATTTTACAGCATCAAGTTTATAATTTATCATATGAGATAATGGCAAAACAAAGCTTATATAAACTTCCACAATTAACATGCGTACATAATACCGAGGCGACGGCCCGAACCAACAAAAATAAATTGTGCACTTGTCGAGGGTCGACGGCGTGCCTATAGATGCATCTATTCATACCTAGGTGATCGACTCGATCCACAAATAAGGATGAAATATCAAGTTCACACACGACACATAAATGGTACAAAAATACCAAGTCAAACTCAATTATCTATAGAAATATGTTCATACCCCCTTTTTAAGTCTTTATTACACACTAGGTGTTCATAACAAAAATTTAACATCAGAAATATGTTTAATAGGCATGTTGTAGGTCCTAATCGACCCGGACATTTAACATAGTAGTACCTACGCACGGACTCTCGTCACCTAACGCGTGTGTAGTCCCCGCATTTAGCAACAAACACTCATAAATTAATCCTAAGGGGACAATTTCCTCTTACGAGGTTAGAAAGGAGACTCACCTCGCTCCGAAGCGCACTTCCGATACCAAGAATAAGACCAAACCCTCAACTCGTAGCCAAACGAGCACCAACTAATTAAAATAAAAAGAATTAGTTAGTAAGAGCATACAAGGTTAAATTCTAATTGTTTAAGCAATTTCCTAACCATAATTACAAATTTCCTAATTTCCGACCCCGGGCCCACGTACCCGGATTCCAATATTTTTCGAAGGAAGTTGTTCTATATCACCTACGGATCACAAATATATAATTTCTAGTTCATTTTATGGCAAATTATAGGATTAAATCTTAGTTTTGACTAAACCCTAGGTCTAACTCTAATCTCTTGATTTTTACCTAATTTTAGTGTTAAATCTACCTAATGTTTATGTATTTGAACTAAAAGTGGGTGGGAATTACTTACCTTGCAATGATATGTGGAAACTCTCTCTTTAAAATCACCAAAATCGCCTAAGTGTTGATAGAAATGTGTCAAAAATGAGGTTGAGTTCGTATTAAATGACATACTGCCCACCAGCAATTTCCGCATCTGCGGTCTGGGGCAGCATAGGCGAGACCGTTTATGCGGTCACTAGGCCACTTCTGCGGGTTTTGCCAATAAGGGACTGGACCGCTTCTACGGTCTGGGGCCGCATAGGCGAGACCGCTTATGCGGTTACAGGGCCGCTTCTGCATTCCTCGGCCAGTTGGGCTCGATCGCTTTTGCGGTCTGACATCTTCTTAAGCAGAATCGCTTCTGCAGTTTACCTGGTCCGACCCCATTTTCGCTTTTGCAACTCAATGGCCGTATCTGCGATCCCGCTTCTGCGGTCCAAGAACCGCAGATGCGGTTATGACAGAGGCAGCAATCTCAATCCTTTTTATAAGTTTCCAACTTCACTTAAACCTCGACTATTTGACGCTCGGGGCTCCCGAGCCCCGCCTGAACATATCGACCAGTCTAAAATCACGTGGCGGGCCTACTCAAACCCTCGAAACACTCAAAATACTGCTAAATTGAGGAATCAAACCCAAAACTCAATATTTCAAATCATTGAACTTCAAGTTTTAAACTTTCCTTCAACAGGTCCAAACGCCCTTAAACTACTCGGATTGACACCAAATTTTCGGGTAAGTCTTAACTGATATTTCGGACTTGTACCAAGTTTCGGAATCGAAATCCTAACCGGATACCTAGGAAAATAATGATTTCTTTGTTTATTTAAATTTTTGAAACTTAAACTTAACAATTTTACATAAAAATTCATTACTCAAGCTAGGGACATCGGAATTCGATTCTGGGCGTACGCCCAGGTCCCATATTTCCCGCGAACCCTCAAAAATTATTAAATCGCGATTCCGAGTCCGTTTCCCCAAAATGTTGACAGAAGTCAAATTTGGCCTTTTTAAAGAAACTTAAAGAAGCAACCAGGCTTAATCTTGCTCAAAACTCTTCTAACTTCCGAACCACCCATCCCTGCAAGTCATAAATTAGTTAAAGCAAGTGCGGAAAGTATTATTTAAGGGAACGGGGTTCGAAAATGCAAAACGACCAGTTGGATTGTTACAAAAACAAACGATGAAAAGAGAAGAAAAGAAAAATGCAAAAAAAAAAGGAAGAAAATGAAGTGAAAAATGAAAAAAGGGAAAGGAAAAAGAAAGAGAAAAGAAAAAAAAGAAAATAAAAAACAAAGTTTCTTGAACTACATTTGACTTGATTCCGAAAGGATACGTAGGCAGCCTCTCTCTTAGGTTCAACCACAGCAAAATAAAAATCCCAAATTCCGCGAGAAGTGAAACTGGGCAGATGTTATAATATTTCGGTAGTGGTTTTGCTTCTAAGGTTCAAAATTTGCAATTCAGTCCAAATTCATTTTACCCAAATTGTTTCCAAGTCTTTCCACTCAATTAACGAGAATGTTCAAATTGGGGGATACAATCGTTTGGATCTGATACAATCAAAATGAGAAAAATAAAATGAGAGTCTTATTGGTAAAAACCCTCACGGGCACCGTAAGGAGATGGTAAGCAGAGAAATTAAAATGAGAGAGTCTTGTTAGTGAAAACTCAGAAAGAGCACTACAAGGAGACGGTGGAGGAGAAATAAGAGAGGTCAGCTGGTGAAAACCCGCAAAGAGCACCACTGATCGAAAAGGAGATCCTCATGGACATTACTATCGGCACAATCCTGGGCAAGGTTTCTCGATTTTAAGGCAAAAGTTATGATGAATTTCCGAGAGTCCGACGGTTTGCACAGATCAGGCATCCAGTCCAAAAGGCATGTCATGTTCATTGAAGTCCGTGTGTACACTAGATAAGTCCTTCTTTCCTTTCCTCGAAAGGGATACCTCTTGTCTAAATTCATTATCCATTCCATTGTTTTTTTCTTCTTTGAATCCCTTTCGGTCTAGCTCTATTTCGAAACTAAGACAAAGAAAGGATGGTAAGACTGATTTACAGGGCTTCGTTTCTGTCACGACCTCAACCCCGATCGTGATGGTGCCCAACACAATGCTAGGCAAGCCTGACCAATTCAACATTCCCAATCCCTCATATAGAGTTCTTTACCAATTAACAGAGTTTAAATAAAAATTTAACAGAAACATAAGTCTGAAACAGTAGATGCAATGTGCGGAAATCAAGAAACATTACTACAAATCTCACTAATCTGGTGTCACGAGTCAAGAGCCTCTAATACAAGTCTGAGGAACAGCCTAAGCAAAAGATAATCTAAAATGCTGAAAGTAAAGAGGATAAAGGGATAAATCGGGTCTACGAATTCCATGCAGCTACCTCGATGACTCCGGTGAGATCTGAATAGCAGCAATAGCTCAATCTACGCCTCCGGAATACCTATATCTGCACACATGGTGCAGGAGTAAACTGAGTGCTCAAACTCAATGAGTAATGGCAATAAATAATGATTGACGGAAAGAAATCTCGTAAAAAGCACTAAGCAGTTCTATATCAAAAATAGTAGGAACATTTGAACAACAATTAAATGAAGAAGTCAGGCAAGAATACTTTAGACCAGTACTCAACTCATTTTATTTCTCACAATAGCATACTGCATACTGTTGCGGCATGCAGCCCGATATATATATATATTATATAATTATATATATACACATATATATATATACACATATATATACATATATATATATATATACATATATATATATATATACACATACTGTTGCGGCGTGCAACCCGATCCAGTAATAATAGTCGACTGCGCTCACTGGGGGTCTACAGACTCCGGAGGGGATCCTATAGCCCAAGCGCTATACTACTGCGGCATGCAGTCTAATCCATATAAATATACTGCTGCGGCGTGCAGCCCGATCCAATAATACTATATTGCTGCGAAGTGCAGCCCGATATGTTTAATAATATACTGTTGCAGCGTGCATCCCGATCTATATAATAATATACTTCTGCGGCGTGTAGCCCAATCCCTGACACATCAAATACCCTCGCTATTGGGTTCTCAACCCCTATCAGTCAATATAACTCATCCTCTCGGGCATACTAAGATAAGATAGGGATCCCAGCCCACATATCGCTCTTATTTTGGTTTCTCTATTCCAAAGTCGGTTCATATTACATAAAAAGTTAGAAACATGACTAAGGATATAATTTTAACAAGTAAAGTGAGGTCAATCATGTACAATTGCCCCTAAGGGTTCTAGAGGTCGGCACAATGCCCCAAACATGGCAACCAGCCCAGAATACAATGATATTAATTAAGGCACAGTTAAAAATAAAGTAGAACCATCAATCGGGATGGAACAAGTCTGAATCCCCAGCAGTGATGGACCCCACGCTCATCTTGCAGTGTGTGTCTCACCTCAACATAGCACTACGTTGTGCAAATCTGGGGTTTCAAACCCTCAGAACATCATTTATAACCATTACTCATATCAAGCCGCCCAAGGTCCTAGCTCGCTATGCCCTTGCCTCTAAATTCAACCTCCTTGAGCGTCGAGTATAATCAAAACCACAAGGAATACGTTACAATAGGCTAAGGGAACACAACCCAATCGAAAAGACTCAAAAAATATCAAAAATCACGAAATTTCCAAAACCCGAGTCCTGGGCCCACTTCTCAAAAAAATCTAAAAATTACATCACCGGATTCCTTATCTCGCCACGAGTCTATACATATCAAATTTACCAAGATCTGAGCTCAAATGCTCCCTCAAACCCCAAATTTTCATTCAAAAAGTCAAGCCATAATTATTCCCCTTTTAATCAAATTTCCGCGAATTTAAGTGTTGAATCCACAATTAAATGATGTTTCTAGGTCATAAGACTCACCTACAACCAAACCTAGTCGAAATACCCTTCAAATTTCGTCCAAGTGCTCTCAAGGTTGCTTAAAAATGGTGGAATTAGACTTGGGTTCGCGGATGAAATGTTATTAAAACCCTTCTGTCCAGCCCACATTTCCTCTATGCGATCGCATCCAAGCCCCTGCGATCGCACAACACAATTTTCCCAAGCCTCCAAAATGACCTATGCGAACGCACTCCTCCTGACGCGATCGCATTGAACAAATACCCTTCAGGATCCCAGGTCCATTTAACACTACGCGATCGCAATACACCAAACATGATCGCAAAGAGCAACCTCCTCAGCCTATGCGATCGCATACCCTGCTCCTTGATCACAATGAGTAATCAGAACAGCTTCCCAAAACCTTCTACACGATTGCAATGGGCCTCCTGCGATTTCAATGAACAAAAAAATGTCTGCACTCTTCAACTGAAATATGCAACTTCCAAAGGCTAGAATTGGTCTGATTGACCATCCAAAATTATCCCGAGGCCCCCGGGACCTCAACCAAAAGTGCCAACCCATCCTAAAACATCATTCAAACTTGCTCCAATCATCAAAACAGCACAAACAACCCCGAAAACATCAAATTAGATAGGATTCAAGCCTAAGTTCTTCTAAAACTTCCGAATTACGCATTTGATCAAAAACCCGACCAAAACACCTCTGAATGAACTGAAATTTTTCACACATATCCAAAATCACCTAACGAAGCTACTAAAACTCTCGAAATTCCATTCCGACCCTTGGAAAAAATCTCACCTATCAACCGGAATTCACCAAAATACTAACTTTGCCGATTCCAGCCTAATTCTACACTGGACCTCCAAAATCAATTCCGATCACACTCCTAAGTCACAAATCATCCCCCAAAGATACCGAATCACTAGAAATCACATCCGAGCCCTTTAACTCAATAGTCAACATCTGGTTGACTTTTCCAAAACAAGCCTTCCTTAAAGAGACTAAGTGTCTCATTTCCATCCAATCCAATCCAAATTGACTCCTTCACTCAAGACGTTTATTATAAAACATAATGAAGCAGAAAAATGTGGGAAACGGGGCGGTAACTCATGTGACAATGGGCCGATTCGTCACATCCTCCCCGACTAAAACAAACGCTCGTCCTCGGGCGGGTAAAAAAAATCATACCTGGAGCTATATAAACAGGTGAGGATATCTGCTCCGCATCTCCCTCTCGTTCTCCCATGTAGCCTCCTCCACGGGCCGACCTCTCCACTATACCTTTACCGAAGCTATATCCTTCGATCTCAACTTTCGAACCTGACGACCCAAAATAGCCACTAGCTCCACATCATAGGTCAAATCATCATCCAACTGAACAGTGCTGAAGTCCAACACAATAGACAGGTCCCCAACATACTTCCGAAGCATAGATACATGGAATACCGGATGCACACCCGACAAGCTGGGTGACAAGGCAAGCTCCTAAGCCACCTCCGTAATCCTCCTAAGTACCTCAAAAGGTCCAATAAACCGCAGACTCAACTTCCCTTTCTTTCCAAACCGCACGACACCCTTCATGGGTGAAACCTTCAGCATGACCTTCTCACCGGCCACGTATGACACCTCCCGAACCTTCCGGTCCGCATAACTCTTCTAACGTGACTGAGCTGTATGAAGCCTCTCTTGAATCAGCTTCACCTTCTCTAAGGCATCCTGAACCATCTCTGTCCTTAATAACCTAGCCTCGCCGGGCTCGAACCATCCAATAGGGGATCTACATCGCCTCCCATACAACGCCTCATATGGAGCCATCTGAATGCTTGACTGATAGTTGTTGTTGTAGGAAAACTCAGCAAGTGGCAAGAACTCTTCCCAAGAACCTCCAAAATAAATAACACAGGCATGCAACATGTCCTCCAATATCTGAATAGTGCGCTCGGACTGCCCGTTCATCTGAGGATGAAATGATGTGCTCAACTCTACCTGCGTACCCAACTCTCACTGAAATGTCCTCCAGAACTGTGAAGTGAACTGAGTACCCCTATATGAGATAATAGACACTGGAACCCCATTCCATCGGACAATCTCCCGGATAAAGATCCCTGCCAGCTGCTCTGAAGAATTGGTAGTACATACCGGAATGAAGTGCGCGGACTTGGTCAACTTGTCCACAATCACGCAAATCGAATAGAACTTCTTCAAAGTCCGAAGGAGACCACTCACAAAATCCATAGTAATCCTCTCCCACTTCCACTCGGGAATAATCATCTGCTGAAGTACACCACCCGACCTCTGATGCTCGTACTTTACTTGCTGACAATTGAGATACCGAGCACCAAACCCTACTTTATGCTTCTTCATTCTCCTCCACCAATAGTGCCGCCTAAAGTCCTGATACATTTTTTAGCACCCGGATGAATGGAATACCGTGAGTTATGGGCCTCCTATAATATCAACTCCCGAAGCCTATCCATATTGGGCACACAAATCTGGCCCTGCATCCTCAGCACGCCATTACCATCAATGGTCACCACCCTGGCATCTTCATGCTGAACCCTGTCCTTAAGGACAAGCAAATGTGGATCATCATAATGGCACTCTCTGATGCGATCATATAAGGAAGACCGAGAAACCATACAAGCCAACACCCGACTAGGCTCCGAAATATCTAATCTCACCATTTGACTGGCCAAAGCCTGGACATCAACTACAAAGGGCCTCTCCCCAAATGGAATGTACGCCAAACTCTCAATACTAACCGCCTTTCAGCTCAAAGCATCGGCCACCACATTCGCCTTCCCAGGATGATACAAAATGCTAATGTCATAATCCTTGAGTAACTCTAGCCACCTCCACTGCCTAAAATTAAGATCATTTTGCTTGAATAGATGCTGAAGACTGCGATGATCAGTGAATACCTCACAAGATACACCATACAAGTAGTGCCTCAGTGCCTCCAAATCTTCAGAGCATGAACTATAACAGCCAAATCCAAATCATGTACATGGTAGTTCTTCTCATTGGGATTCAACTGACAAGAAGCGTAAGCAATAACTCTACCCTCCTACATCAATACACATCCGATCCCAACTCAAGCATCACAATATAAATTATAAGAACCTGCGGCTGAGGGCAAAACCAATACTGGAGCCGTGGTCAAGGCTGTCTCGAGCTTCTGAAAGCTCTCCTCGCACTCGTCTGACCATACAAATAGAGCACCCTTCTGAGTTAACTTGGTCTAGGGCAATGCAATAGAGTAAAATCCCTAAACAAACTGACGATAATAACGTACCAACCTAAGGAAACTACGAATCTCTATTGCTAAGGTCGGTCTAGGCCAACTCTACACCGCCTCTATCTTCTTTGGGTCGACCTGAATACCCTCGTTGGACACCACGTGCCCCAAGAAAGCCACTGACCCAAGCCAAAACTCACACTTGGAGAACTTGGCATAAATCTTCTCCTCCCTCAATCTCTGTAACACCACACGCAAATGTTGTGCGTGCTCCTCCTGGCTATGCGAGTACACCAAAATATCATCAATAAAAACAATCACAAATGAATCCAGATACGGCCGAAATACACTATTCATCAAGTGCATGAACGCTGCTGGGGCATTGGTCAGCCCAAAGGACATAACAAGAAACTCATAGTGCCCATATCTAGTCCTAAAAGTAGTCTTCATAATATACGAATCCCTGATCTTCAACTGGTGATAGCCTGAATGGTGATCAATCTTGGAGAATACCCTCGCCCCCTGAAGCTGGTCAAATAAATCATGAATACGAGGTAGGGGATACTTGTTCTTCACTGTTACTTTGTTCAATTGCCTGTAGTCAATGCACATTCTCATAGTGCCATCCTTCTTCTTCACAAATAGAACCGGCGCATCGCACGGTGACACACTAGGTCGAATGAACCCCTTATCTAGGAGTTCCTGAAGCTGATCATTCAATTCTTTTAACTCCACTGGTGCCATACGATACGAAGGAATGGAAATGGGCTTAGTGCCCAGCACCAGGTCAATAACAAAATCAATATCCCAGTCCGGTGGCATGCCCGGTAGGTCCGCAGGAAACACATCGGGATACTGTCTCACAATTGGGACCGAATCAATGCCAGGAGTCTCGGCTCCAACATCCCTCACGAATGCAAAATATAAAAGACAACCCTTCCAACCATACGCTGGGGCTTTAAGAATGAAATTACCATGCAGGAAACATAGTTAGTCACGCCACGCCACTCGATCCTCAGAACACCCGGTATAGCCCTAGTGACTGTCTTAGCATTACAATCGAGAATAGCATGACGCGGAGATAGCCAGTCCATGCCCAAAATAACATCAAAGTCCACCATTCTCAATAGAAGTATATCAACGCGGGTCTTCAGACCCCAAATAGTCACCAAACATGACCGATATACATAGTATACAACAATAGTATCACCCAGCAGGGTAGATACTTGAACATGTAAAGCAAGACACCCTCGGGTTGTACCCAAATGATGAGCAAAATATGAAGACACATAGGAATTGGTGGAACCGGGATCAAATAAGACTGAGGCATCCCTGTGGCTGACTGAAATAATACCTGTGATAATAGCATCCAAAGCAATAGCATATGTCCTGCCCTGAAGAGCATAAAAGTGAGCCTGACCACCGCTCGACTGGCCTCCCCCTTTGGGGCAACCCGTAGCTGCTTGATCCTCACCCCTAGCTGGCGGGGCAGGCGCTGAAGAAACTAGGCAAGAAGATGAGGGCTGACTCCTCTGCTGAGATAAGCTAGCAGCACAGTAAGGACACTCCCGCCGCATATGCCCGAACTCTCCACACTTATAGCAACTCCTGGGTGCTGGGAACTGGGACCGAAGGGAACCCCTCACGCTAGAGTGACTAGCTGATGCACTCGGCCTAGAAAAACCCTGAGCAGACAAAGCACAAGATGAACTCTATGCTGGAAGAGCGCTGATAGATGGCTGACTCTGCTGAGAATCCTGATAACCATGACCTGAAGAAGCCCCGCGATACTCGGGACGGACTGACTGAGCAGGCCTAAAAGAGTGACCCCAACCCTGCTGGAACTGGCCCCTCGAAGGAGCGCCACTGTAACTACCAGAACCTCGAGGCTTCTTGGTCTCTCTCTCTTCTCGATCCAGGCGGCGAACCGAGTCAATATCTCGAGCTATATCTACCACCTCCTCAAATGAAGCATACAACACTCTCTCTCTAGTTATAAGAATACGAAGAGGGTATTGGAGACCATGAACAAACCTCTGGATACACTCACAGTCCGTCGGAACTAACCAAACTGCATGCCGAGACAACTTAGAAAATCTTATCTCGTACTGTGTCACTGTCATATCTCCCAGTCGTCGCCCCTCAAGTTGTCTGCGCAGTTCCTCTCTGCGGGACTGTGATTCATACTTCTCCAAGAAGAGAGTGTAGAACTCATGCTAAGTCAAAGGTGCTGCACCAATCAGCCTACGTCGCTCATACGCCTCCCACCAAGTGAAGGCCGCTCCAGTGAACTGAAAAGTAGGAAAATCCACACCGCTAGACTCAAGAATCCCAGTTGTACGGAGCATCCGCTAAAATTTGTCAAGAAAACCCTGGGCATCCTCCCCCTCAGCTCCACCAAATGTCAGAGGCCGGAGTCTACCAAACCTCTTGAGGCGACGCTGCTCTTGTTCGGGCATAACGGGAACCCTGTACTCCTGAACTGGTACCACTTCTGAGCTGGAAGTGCCTCTAGAGTGTGTAATCCCTGCACTACCTGATCAGGTGTGCGAGAAGCAGGGGTCTAATTGCCTTCCCCGTCCTGTGAAGTAGCTTCTGCTGCTGTGGTGGCTGAAACCAACTGAGCCAGGCCCTTACAAACTGTCAATATCTGGGCCAATGTCTCCTGGAGTCCTGGAATCACAATGGGCACAGCTGGTTCCTGAACTGTTGCTGTTGGAGCCTGATCCTGAGCTGGGGTAACTTGAGGATCTACAGGTGCTTCCCCTGCTGCTCTGCCTCTACCACGACCACGACCACGACCGCGTCCACGGCCTCTGGTAGCCTTAGTGGGTTGTACTGCTGGTCATACGTCACATCCGGTAGCTCATGTCCTCAACATCTGTGAGAGAATAGAATAAAGAGAAGTTTACTCCTCGGATCAACAAGTTCGCACGACAGAATTTCAAGAATGCGAGTTTTCCTAACAGGTTTTGCAGCCTCACGAGGATAAGTACAGACGTCTCCGTACCGATTCGCGAGACTCTACTAAACTGGCTCATGACTCGCGAGACCTGGTAACCTAGGCTCTGATACCAACGAGTCACGACTCTTACCCCGATTGTTATGGCGCCCAACATAATTCTAGGCAAGCCCGACAAATTCAACATTACCAATCCCTCATATAGAGTTATTTACCAATTTATAGAGTTTAAATACCAATTTAACAGAAACATAAGTCTGAAACAGTAGATGCAATGTGCAGAAATCAAGAAACATCAGTACAAATCTAACCGATCGGGTGTCACGAGTCAAGAGACTATAATACAAGTCTGAGGAACAGCCTAAACAAAATATAGTCTAAAATGCTAAAAGTAAAGAGGGTAAAGGGATAAATCGGGCCTGCGAATGCCATGCAGCTACCTCGATGACTCCGGTGAGATCTGAATAGCAGGAATAGCTCAATCTATGCCTCTGGAATACTTGTATATGCACACATGGTGCACGGAGTAATGTGAGTACTCCAACTCAGTGAGTAATAGCAATAAATAATGACTGACACAAAGAAATCTCGTAAAAAGCACTAAGTAGTTCTATATAAAAAAAATAGTAGGAATATTAAACAACAACTAAATGAAGAAGTCAGGTAAGAATCCTTTAAGCCATTACTCAACTCATTTATTTCTCACAATATCTGAAATTATAATTATACCGCTGAGGCGGGCAGGCCGATCCATATAGCATACTGCTGCGGCGTGCAGCCCAATCCGTATATACATATGTACTGCTGCGGCATGCAGCCCCCATTCAATAATAATAGTTGACTATGCTCACCGGGGGTGTGCAGACTCCGGAAGGGCTCCTACAACCCAAGAACTATACTACTGCGGCGTGCAGTCCGATCTATATAAATATACTGCTGCGGCGTGCAGCCCGATCCGTATAATAATATACTGCTGCAACTTGCAACCCGATACGTATAATAATTTACTGCTGCGGCGTGCAGCCCAATCCATGACATATCAAATACCCTCGCTATTGGGTTCTCAACCCCTATTAGTCAATATAACTCGGCCACTCAGGCATACTAAGATAAGATACGGATCCCAGCCCACATATCACTCTCCTTTTGGTTTAGCTATTCTAAAGTCGGTTCATATTAGACTAAACAGTTAGAAACATGACTGAGGATATAATTTTAACAATTAAAGTGAGATCAATGACGTACAATTGCCCCTAAGGGTTCTACAGGTCGGCACAAGGCCCCAAACATGGCAACTAGCCCAGAATACAATGATATTAATTAAGGCTCAGTTAAAAATACAGTAGAATCATCAATCGGGATGGACCAAGTCCGAATCCCCAGTAGTGATGGACCCCATACTCATCTTTCATCGTGTGTCTCACCTCACCATAGCACTACGTTGTGCAAATCCGGGGTTTAAAACCCTCAAAACATCATTTATAAACATTACTCACCTCAAGTCGGCCAAGGTCCTAGCTCGCTATGCCCTTGCCTCGTAATTCAACCTCCTCAAGCATCGAATCTAATCGAAACCACAAGGAATACATTACAATAGGCTAAGGGAACACAACCCAATCGAAAACACTCGAAAAATATCAAAAATCATGAAATTGGTAAAAACCGATCCCCGGGCCCACTTCTCGAAGAAATCAAAAAACGGACATCACCAAATTTCTTATCTCACCACGAGTCTATACATATCAATTTTACCAAGATCCTAGCTAGAGTTCTCCCTCAAACGCCAAATTTTCATTCAAAAAGTCAAGCCCTAATTCTTCCCCTTTTAATCAAATTTCCATGAATTTAAGTGGTGAATCCACAATTAAACGATGTTTCTAGGTCATAAGACTCACCTCCAATCAAACCTAGTCGAAACCCCCATCAAATTCCGTCCAAGAGCTCTCAAGGTTGCTTAAAAAAGGTGGAATTAGACTTGGGTTCGGGGATGAAATGTTATTAAAACCCTTCTGTCCAGCCCACATTTCCTTTATGTGATCGCATCCAAGCCCTTGCGATCGCACAACACAATTTTCCCAAGCCTCCAAAATGACCTATGCGAACGCACTCCTCCTGACGCGATCGCATTGGAAAAATACCCTTCAGGATCCCAGGTCCATTTAACACTATGCGATCATAATACACCAAACGTGATACCAAAGAGAAACCTCCTCAATCTATCCGATCGCATACCCTGCTCCGCGATCGCAATGAGTAATCAGAACAGCTTCCCAAAGCCTTCTACATGATCGCAATGGGCCTCCTGTGATCGCAAAGAACAAAAAAATGTCTGCAACTCTTCAGCTAAAATCTGCAACTTCCAAAGGCAAGAATTGGTCCGATTGACCATCCGAAAAACCCCCATGGCCCTCGAGACCTCAACCAAAAGTGCCAACCCATCCTAAAACATCATTCAAACTTACTCCAATCATCAAAATACCACAAATAACAACAAAACCATCAAATTACAACGGATTCAAGCATAAGTTATTCTAAAACTTTCAAATTACGCATTTGATCAAAACCCCGACCAAAACACCTCCGAATGAACTGAAATTTTGCAAACACATCCAAAATAACCTAACAAAGCTAGTACAACTCTCGGAATTCCATTCCGACCCTCGGATTAAAATCTCACCTATCAACCGAAATTTGCCAAAATACTAATTTCGCCAATTGAAGCCTAATTCTACACTGGACATTCAAAATCAATTTCGATCACATTCCTAAGTCACAAATCATCCCCGAAGCTAACCGAATCATCGGAAATCACATTCGAGCCCTCTAACTCAATAGTCAACATCCGGTTGACTTTTCCAAAACAAGTGTTCCTTAAAGTGACTAAGAGTCTCATTTGCATCCAAATCAATCCAAATGACTGGTTCACTCAAGACTCTTATAATAAAACATAATGAAGCAGAAAAATGCAGAAACGGGGTGGTAACTCATGTGACGATGGGCCGGGTCATCAAATTTTGACATGAACAAATGCAGAAAAAGGCAACCAGCCTTTTCAGGGGCATCAAGTCAACCTCGACTGGCCATGGTAGCCGATGCTTCCAAATCAAAACTCTTGGAAGGAGAAATCAAATTGAATTCCATATAAAGGCAAATGAAGTTGACAAGGTTGAGTCACATGTGGCTAATCGTCTTGGCAAAAGTTTTAAAATCCAAGGTGCCCCAAATACACTAAAATTGAAGTTGGAAGAAAGAAACCATAAATGAAAGGCGTATGAAAGCAAAATAAAGTTGGAAAATGTTATATTCCACGCAAATAGCCATTGTGACAAAGCTTGAGGAGCCAAAGGTTTCCCAATGCTTTGAAAAAGAAAAAAAAAAGAAGAAAAAAAATAATTCAAAAGGGAAAGGCCTACGAAGGAAAAATAAAGTGGAAAAGGTTGAGTCCCACCGACCAACCATCATAGAAAATTTAGGAAAACCCAGAGGTTCTCCATGTCCTGAAATGAAATCGATCCTCAGGGAACAAGTTGTTGCAGTTGAGATCTTCATCAAAGAAGTCGTTCCGAGATCAAGTGACTGAAATGCTCAAGGCCACAAAACCAACCACTATTTAGAACTGACAAATTTATCTTTGTTTGAAAAATAGGAAACATGTATAATTCGAAGCAACATTGTAAAAAGAAAATGCAACAAAAGGAAATCACACCTAAAATAGCTCTGCAACAATAATCAATCGAAAAAGAAGTCTCCTCCAAATTTTTTCCTGCATTTTTACACATTTTCTTAAATAAAAAATGATTAAAAATGAAATGAAAAGAAAGAAAAGAAGAAAAGTTCAAAGTCATGGTAGTATAGGGTCTCCAATCCCTAGATGTATTTTTTCAAACATAAGGTCCACTCTCTAGTTGATGCCAGCATAACCTAATGCCAGCATATCCTGATGCCAACATAGGGTCACCACCCCTTAGTTGATGAATTTCCAACATAGGGTTACCACTCCTTAGTTGATGACTTTCCAACATAGGGTCTCCACTCCATAGTTGATTCCAACATAACCTGATGCTAGCATAACCTGATGCCAACATAGGGTCACCACTCCCTAGTTGATGCCAAAATATGGTTTCCATTCCCTAGTTGATGCCAGCATAACCTAATGCCAACATAGGGTCTCCACTCCCTTTCTGATGCACACATAGGCTCTACATTCCCTAGTTGATACCAGCATAACCTGATGCCAACGCAGGGTCACCACTCCCTAGTTGATACCAACATAGGGTCTCCATTGCCTAGTTGATGCCAGCATAACCTGATGCCATCATAGGGTCTCCACTCCCTAGTTGATGCCAACATAGGGTCTCCACTCCCTAGTTGATGCCAACATAACCTGATGGCAACATAAGTTCACTAATACCTAGTTGATGCTAACATAGGGTCTCCACTCCTAAGTTAATGCCAGCATAAACTGATGCCAGCATAGGGTCACCACTGCCTAATTGATTCCAACATAACCTGATGCCAGCATAACTTGATGCCAACGCTGGGTCACCACTCCCTAGTTGATGCCAACATAGGGTCTCTATTCCCTAGTTCATGTCAGCATAACCTGATGCCAACATAGGGTCTCCACTCCCTAGCTGATGCACACATAGGGTCTCCATTCCCTAGTTGATACCAGCATAACCTTATGTCAGCATAAGCTCATACTAACATAAAGTCACCACTCCCTAGTTGATGCCAACATAGGGTGTATACTCCCTAGTTGATGTCAGCATATCTTGAAGCTAATATAAGGTCACCACTCTCTAGTTGATGCCAACATAGGGTCTCCACTCCTTAGTTGATGCCAGCATAACCTGATGTAAACATAGGGTCACCACTCTCTAGTTGATGCCAACTTAACCTGATGCCAGCATAACCTGATGGGTCACCACTCCCTAGTTGATGCCAACAGAGGTTCTCCATTCCCTAGTTGATGCTAGCATAACTTGATACCAACATAGGGTCTCCACTCCCTAGTTGATGCCAACATAGGGTCTCCACTCCCTTGTTGATGCCAGCATAACCTGATGCCAGCATAAACTGATGCCAACATAAGGTCACCACTCACTAGTTAATGCCAACATAGGGTCTCCTTTCCCTAGTCGATGCCAGCATAACCTGATGCCAACACAAAGTCACCACTCCCTAGTTGATGCCTGCATAACCTGATGCCAACATCGGGTCACCACTCCCTAGTTGATGCCAACATAGGGTCTCTACTTCCTAGTTGATGCCAACGTAGGGTCACCACTACCTAGTTAATGCCAACATATGGTCTTTATTCCCTAGTTGATGCCAATATAACATGATGCCGAAATAGAGTCTTCAATCCTTAGTTGATGCCGGCATAACCTAAGGCCAGGATAATTTGATGCCAACATAGGGTCACTACTCCCTAGTTGATGAATTTCCAATCTAGGGTCTCCAATCCCTAGTTGATTTTATTTTTTTTAGATATAGGATCTCTACTCCCTAATGTCTATTTTCCCAAGGTACACCAATTGCGATTTTTCATTTCTTTCAACAATGAAGCAATATAGAGTTTATTTTTTTAAAATAACTCACATGTTTTCCTAGTGAAAACTGCGGTTGAAAATTTTTTTTTGTCTCATTTATTCTGGTGCCTGAGCAGGTTTTTACCTTAAGGCACAAATTTTGAGATGACTAAAAGAAAAAGTCTCAATCCAGAATAAAAGAAAAACAAGAAAAAAAAAGAATTAAACTCAAATTGTAGAAGAGGAGAAAAGATGTGGACTGCTAAAGACATGATTAAAGTCACAGGCTTTGTATGTCCCGCTATGATCTGAAAAGCTGAAGAAGAAGAATAAACTAGCACATGCAGCTAACAAGCATCAAGATTTAGATCAGAGTCTACATGAAGAACTAGCCAAGACACAAGATGAAGCTCCAAAAGACCCATACATAGGAATCTTGTAGCTCGTAATTGATAGGTTGCGTTAGTTTTTTAATTTTAATTTTGGTGTAATAAGGAGCTCAGCAAGCAGTAAACAACAACACCCCAGTGAAATCACAGGTTTCCGGTAGTCCCAGCTACCAAAACTTCTAGAACTACACTGGTCTGATTCCTTTATACTCAATGACATGTAGGCAACCTCCGAAGAAAGATTCAGTCAGACTTTTACAAAAAAAAAAAAGCTTTCCATGAAGATTCAAACGGGCAAAAATTGCTCATATTTGTTCACTTTATCTTTTCCCGAAAATTCTTCATGTTTTCGAGCAAAGAGAGGCTACAATGAGTACCTTATTTTTGCCACACATGAAAATAAACCATAAAAATAGACCAAAAAATTATTTTAATGGATTTTAGGAGTTTTTATTTATTTAGTTGAACTTCATGAATGTTTAATATTTTAAAATCATAAAAATTGTCACATTTTTGTTTCATGCCCGTCACGCCCCCTTTTTCACGCGAAATTGGGTTTCGACATTTCAGAGACAACTCCTTTCCTTTTGGGATGGGGTAATTGACGTTAAGAGTCTCCACCTAATGAATTAAGTTGCGTTAGGGTACCTAGAGCAGTTAACTCATGAAACTAGTTTGCATTACCAGAAATCGGGTAAGGGCTCGAAATTACCTCGAGGGGAAGGTGGTAGGTACTCCTCGAGGTCCATAAAGGTGGGTCCCGACCGAACATAAATTAAGAAATGTAGTCTTAAAAGGGAAGAAAACAAATTGGACAGATACAATATTCAACTTATTTTTACACAGGAGTATGGGGGTGGTCCTAAATTTTCTAGCTTATCGGATCATTCCATGAAATGCTTTGCAACTCCCTCAAGTTGGGATTTTATTCATAGAATCAGTGCATGGGCTATAATATCCTTTACTATCCAATTACTATCTTTCAATTGTTACCTAAGAGTTCTAATAGCTTCTAAATCGCGCCTTGAGCGTGTAATACCCGTCCCTTGCCTATGGTCCTGGAGATATTTGGGACCTCTATTCAGGGCGGTTCTAGACTGACCTATGTTGCTTCAAATGTGAAAAGTCTAGGTGACAAACAAAATACAAATAGGACTATCATGTCAGAAGCAAATAAGGGCTCATATTAACCTCCACAAGTAGACAACAAATGCACACCATTAAATCAGCAGATTTTGATAATTTAGGATCCTATAGGCAGGATATTTAGATGGGCTGAAACCAAATGTAAGACAACAATTTTATTAACGCGGGCATCTGGACCCACCAATCTGCCTAATGATTTTATTATGCCTTGAATCTGGGCACTTTCAGGCAGTAAGACATCACGGTTTAAACCACCAAAATCATTAATAACCCTACAGATTTGCCTAAGTGATTTACAGAATCATATAGGCATTGTATCAACAACTGTTAAGTATAGACCTATAACATGGTTTCTAAGCAAATTAACTGATTTTTACTCGTAAAGAGAGGTTTTATCTCTTTAGATCCTACATGCATGCTTTCTAATTTGCAGAATTGATTTAACTCCTATAGACATGATCCCTAAGAGTTGACTTAATTTAAATCTCTATAAGCATTGTTTCTAAGTTCACAAACTAATTTCACCCTATAGGTATGAAATCTATTAGTTTAAGTCCTATAGACATGATTTCTAGGTTTTGAAACTGATTCCTTTTTATTCCTATAGGCATGGTGTCTAAGTGGAAACATATTTTTATCTCCTATGGGTATGGTATCTATTAATCATACGCGGGAAAAATTTTTAAAGCAAATTTCAAGGAAAGTTTTTTAATCAAACATACAGAATCCTATAGACATGTTACTAATGCATATTGAGTTGAAAATACGTGCAGATCCTATGAACACGATTTCTAATGTGCAGAATAAAACGTAAACTCCTATAAGAAGGGTTTCTAACATGCAGATATGAAACACAGAATCGAAACGATCATAAAAATCATATAGGCAGGATCTCTAAACACAGTACAGTATCCACATAATGCAATTAGCATAATTAGGTCCTATAGGCATGATTTCTACTCGATTTTAGAACAAAGATATAGACCCCCCCCCCCCCACTTTACTAATCAACCCCAGATCTGTTTTTACAGAGATTATTACATTATTACAACCCATAATTAATAAATTACATAACAATATCCATTACACTATAGGGAGCCTTAGTAGGCCCAATATAAACTGGGAACCAGGCCTTCAAACATAGCAACTCTGTAGCATAATAGGCACCCATCCATGACACATAAAATTAGGTTTCTGGTGTGTCGAAGTTCCCAAGGGCCTCAAGGACCCTGGACAATGCACACACCAGAACCTCACTTGGAGAAACAATTCATAAAAGATTGGAACACCATCCCCAATGTGTCAGAGTTCGGAGGAGTCTCAAGGACCCTAGACAGTGCTCACACTAGGGGTGGTAGGAATCTAAATAACTAAGAGTAGAAGTTCAAAAAAACCAATGCATAAAGGATAAATGGGGAAAAGTTTAGAAAATAACTTAATTTTCAGAGGCAAATAGATTCAGATTATAGGGCTACAGACAGAACTGCACCAAGAAACAAACAAAATTCATGTTCAGAACATAGTTCAAATAAATTTGCATTTTTGATTAGGCTAGATCCTTATGCTAATATTAAACAACCGTGGCTTAAGTACAGAAACAATCAGTAAGCTGACAGGGCACATGAATTAGCCACATATTTGGTTACATGCTAGCAGTATCTAGCAATATTCATAAGAGGGAAAACGCAAATGAATCAGACAGGGTTTCACATTATTGAAGGTAACTTATTTTAGCATTATTACCAAGTGGGATCATGTGGTCACATAGAAAGCACAAGCATGCTGAAAATTTTAATAGACTAATCAAATAAAGCATATAAAATAGAATAGAATAATAGGAATTAAGGCATACCAGTTGAGAAGAAAGCAAACCAAAATGCAATAGCAGTTAGATTCCAGAGAATCTGGTCTTGGCTTTCAATCAGCCAAATAGTGCAGAAATTAGAACAATAGAAAGAGAAAGCTCAAGGTTTTGAGAGCAAAGAGATTGGAAGTTGTAAAGTTGTTCTAAAAGGGATTGTAAAAGCGTGTAAGTGTCTCTGTGTCTGAGTGTCTAAAATCAGGACAAGGGAAGAGCTTTTATAATATACAAATAAGGTAAGAACAAGTAAGAACTTAATAAGGAAATTCGAGTACTAAATTCAAACCCTATTTTAGGCAAATAAATCAGTTAATACTTAATTGGTAGAGTTGAAGGTAAACGGGCAAAAAAATATAATTAATAGTTGAATAATTGAAACCTTAAGACATATCAAAGGCATAGAGATGAAACTCAAGTAAAAATCAATCGAAAAAGTAAAGAAGATAACCAGAGTTGAAAACATTTAAACGTTTAAACACTTTTTGCAGAAAACCCATTAGAAATCAAAACCATAGCTTTTTAGGGTGAAATAAAATCGGTTAACAATAATTGCAAAATAGAAAATCTTAAGGGAAAATACAAAACAAACTCAAAACCGCTTAAAATCTAAAGAGATCTAAACGGATTCAACCATAAGTAGCTAGGTTTGTGGAAATAAACAGAAGTGAATCAAATCTGGTTTGAACCAGAGGTTTTAAACCATAAAAATATGAAAAAATCAGTATTCACGGATATTGGAGTGCACATAGATGGATTAATCGATAAATGAGAGACTTTGAACCAAATCTAGTTCGAATCTCTTGGTATTATCCTCAAGAATCATGAAAATCATACAACCAGCAGAGGGATGAGGCTGGATAAGGCATGGAATTGAAGCAAAACCCCGTGAATCAAGGGAGATATTAGTAACGTCGGGCTAAGGCTATGGGGGTGAGAGAGAGAAGAGATAAAAGAAGGGATCCAAAGGATGCGGGTTGAGATAAATGAGGGTAGGGTTTAGGGGATGATATAATTAAAAAAGGAAAACTGATCCTGGACCATTGCTCTTCTAAGATCAACGTCCAGCTAGGTCGGGTTATAGACATGTAAGGTATTTGGGTTTGGGTATTGGTTCATGGGTTAGGATAATTGCGCTGACTATATTATTGCGCTGGGGGTCCGATAATTCAATTGATGAGTGGCTATGTTTTAAATACACAGTTAATTTAATAAAATAATTTTATGAAATAATTTATGAATAATCAAAATGTAATTTGTGCATGAAAATAATTTAAAATAATTACTTAAAATTATAAAAATATAAGAAGTCATTTTCTATATAGATAATATAATTATGCATATATATGGGCTATTATTGCAAAACGTGCAATTCTAGACTTAAAAATGCGTAATTATAAAAAATGCAATAAAAATACTTAAGAATTATATGGGCTTAAATGATAAATTTAGATGATTAAATCATCATAAGAATTATATGTGTGATAATTATTGGATATTTGTATAATACAAATGAAGAAATAACTTGATATAAAACGTTAAAAATTATAGGAATACTTGTACATGTTAGTAAATGCATGTGCACCATTTTTTTAAAATATATATGCGTACTAAAATATATGAGGAAAAAATTGGGTATCAACATCTGTCCCTCTTTACCCGGAAAGGATGAAAGAGTTGTCGGGTAAATAAATGATGACCGATTTTGATCGAATGGGATGTTTGAAAAATGTAGGCCGCACCCTGGTCTCTGAGCTACCTACATATTCTTGGTTTTACAAGAATGGGTCCATGTGTAGTTCTAGACCCAATAGTGAATGAAACCGATGGAATAGTGATAGGAATGGTCGTATGTTTTGGAAATGGTTTCTTTTAGGAAGGATAGTATCAGATGGGTTGATGCGGAGTTACGAATATGAGTGTAAAGCGTAATGGATGTATCACAGGGCAGGTATCTAAATATTCATGGGGTAATGACGTCCAAATCCACTACTAAAAAGTAAATGGACATGGTCACATAGAATATAATTTACCCGACTACGAGTCGGGGTCGAATCCCACAGAGAACACTATGTAGGTGATTAGGAATGTAAGAGAATTATCACTTGTTATGCAATTCAAAACACTAAGAATTTATTTGAGAAAATATTTATACCTAAATGGGGAAATGGAAAGTAACCTAGAAAGCAAGTAAAATGATCAATGGTTGCAAGTATGGTTGCATCGGAAATTACACTCAAGTAACGATCCAATGTATTTTACGATTTTACAAATATGAGGGAGTTTATGTTAATTAGCGACGGATAATAATTCTTAATTAGCTTTTTCTGAAGACTAACAAGACTTCCTAATTGAATTATTCCTAACCCAATTAATAGGATAAGCACACCCGGATTTGGCTACAAGTAGTTCAATCCTATCCCTAGGTAGAATCTATGAAATAAGGATTAAAACCTAAAGTTCTTGTTAATTAATCTTTCCCAACCCCAAATTATCTTTTTCAAAATTAATTCGGAGTTAATGGGCAAGTCCTAGGGTTAGCTAATTCCTTTGGAAACATTAAAGAACAAGAATAATTAAAATAACAATAACTCACTTCATAAAAGAATAAAATCATTCAATACATAAGCACAACAAGGTATTTAATCCACACTTTAAACATGAATATTTTCATAAATAAGATTCAAGTGTTGAATAAAATACTACACACTTAGATATACAATGCAAAGCAAGGAAATGAAGAAAGCAAAATAATGGGTAAGAAATTCTCAACCAAAAGCTTCAAATCTTCAAGACCAAAATGTGTGTGCAAAGCCCTAGCTTCCAACCTTGTTCTCTCAAGCCCTAAGAACTTAAAATATTCCAAAAGATACCTCAAAATATCTGCAAGGACGAGTATAAAAATGTTTTGGGATTAAAAACATGTGAAATGCCTGAATTGCGCGGGTCTAATGCTCGTTGAGCACACCTGCGGAAGAATCCTCATAGGTGCAGCTCCGCAGATGCGGATATCCTATCACAGAAGAGAAATGCAACCTAAAACTCTATCACCACAGATGCGATTCACCAGGAGCAGATGCGCAACTGCAGAAGCGGTAATCCAACCGCGGATGATGTTTCTTGCAATCTCAGACAACTTCACAGAAGCGAGCCTTTTCATGCAGAAGCAGGGTCACTTCTGCGACCATCCTTCCGCAAATGCAGAATCACATGGGAGTTTTTGCATGGTTTTCACCCTTTTTTGCTTAATTCCACTGCAATTGAATTCAAATTACTTCATGGCATCATTTACCTGAAAATATAACAATATACACCATAAACGACCTTATATTATAGTTAAAGGACATAAAAGCTAAAGAAAAGAGGCTATAATGAGTGGTAAAATATCACATATCAACACCCAAACTTAAACCTTTTGCGTGTCCTCACGCAAATCCAAACCAACACTTCAATGAGGATTCAGCATTAAAAACACAAGTGGTATTTCTATTATTTACAAATCATATTCTCCAATTAGGCACCATACTTATGGATTTGGTTGGTGCTAATAATTAGGCTCAAGTATGTGCATCTGTACAGAATTAATCCCTCATTTAAAAACATCTTCAGAAAGTGCAAGGGAGTTTCAAAATAATCAAGTGACAAGAATAAGCCTCAAGAAGTGACTCAAAAGTACTAGTCCACTACATATGCTCAACTTACTCAATTTCACCAATCCTTCCTAATTCATGTGCCCTCACAAGAAAGAAAGTCCCAAAATCACTATATTTACAATACAACATAAGGGAAAAATTTACAAAGACACTCGCTCTCACAAAGAATTTTAAGTGTTACAACATCTCATACCATAAGCTTGCCCTTATTTTAATTCATCGCATATTCAAGAACATTCGGTTTGATGTTCCATACGGACATTTTAAGCATGTAATGTAGGTTTAGGGAAAGGTCGGATAAGCATTTGGAACATGTGACTTCACCCTCCTTGAACACTATTCACAATTGTCTTTCTTTTTGCACTTTATTTCTTTTCAAACCGTATAGCCTCACTGGCATCTAGTCACCACATAGAATCACCTAAAATACCTCTCAAGTTTTCTTCAAGGCTCCATATTTATATACATACATATATTTCTTCTTCTTTTTTTATATACATATTTTTCTTTTGGAGCTTGAACAATTTAATAAGGAAACTTTGAGGTGTATGTTCCTACATTCAATGTATAACCTTACCAACTTCCACTTTGACATCACACCCCAACATAAGGTTTTTGCCTCATTCTCAATTTTCAAGTAGGGACATGTTCAAAAGAGGGAATTATTTTACAAAAGGGGAAAGTTTTGTAATGAGGTGGCCAAAGAAAAAGTTAAAGGCTCAAATAGGGTACTAGTGATAGTATTTATGCAATAGTAGACTTGAAAGGCTAAAGAGGTTTTACAAATATCACAAAGAATGCCTAAGATCATCCCTCTAACCAAACATACTAACATTAGCATTGAAAGACCAACCGGGGCAAGTTCTAGATGAATGAAGTAAACACAAGATTTACTTCTACAAACACTAATAAACATGGCACATGAATTAATCAAGACGGATCAATTTCATTTTCTACTAAGATCACCTAGAGAAATATTATTCAAATTAGTGGGCAAAGAGTTACTAAAAGAGTCAAAAGTTTATCACAAAAATTATTCTTCACCATGCAACTTTCTTCTTTTACTTCAAAACCATAATTCGGAGGGATATTCTTAATTCACATTTGTGACGACCCGGCCCGTTGTCTCATGTGTTATTGCTCCATTTTTCCCCATTTTATGCTTCTTCATGTCTCGTTATCGGTATGTGGTGTGTTACAGTTGATTTGGATTGATTTTGATGAGAAATGAGACACTTAGTCTCTTCAAGGAAAACTTAAGTTGAAAAAGTCAACCGGACGTTGACTTGTGAGTTAGAGGGCTCGGATGTGATTTTCGGCATTTTTGTTAGCTTTGGGAGCTGATTTGTGACTTAGGAGCATGGTCGGAAGTGATTTTGGAGGTCCGGTGTAGAATCAGGTTTGAATTAGCAAAGTTAGTATTTTGGCGAATTCCGGTTGATGGGTGAGATTTTGATCCGAGGGTCGGAATGGAATTCCGAGAGTTGATGTAGCTTCGTTGGGTGATTTTTGATATGTGTGTAAATTTTCAGATCATTCGGACATCGTTTTGTCGGGTTTTTGATCGAATGTGCAATTCGGATGTTTTTAAGAAACTTAGGCTTTGATTTGATGAAATTTGAGGATTTTTATGTTAACAATAGTATTTTGATGGTTCGATCAAGTTTGACTAAGGTAATAGAGCATGTTGGTGTTTTTGGTTGAGGTCCCGGGGGCCTCGGGGTGAGATTAGGTATTTAAACGAGAGTTTTTGAAGTTTGCTTCAGTTCTGTATTGCTGTCATCTGGTATTTCTGCTTTTGCAGAAATGGACCGCAGAAGTGGGTGAAGGAACGCAGAAGCGGTTTTTTTCCTGGTGAGGAGTTTCCGCAAAAGCGGAACAGTGTCCGCAAAAGCGAGTCCGCAAGAGCGGACTTTCAACTGTAGAAGCGGTAATAGTTGATCCGCATAAGCAGATTTTTTGATGCAAAAGCGGGAATTTGTGAACTTTATTGAAAACCGCATAAGCGAAAAATCTGGCCGCAGAAGCGGTCCTGCATAAGCGAAAGCGGGACCGCAGACGGGAAATATCGTAGTTGGCAGAAGGGTTTATATCATTATTTCATCCACGAGCTTATGTCAATTTTCCTCCATTGCTGAGCGATTTTGGGAGGTCTGGGCGAGAAGTTTTGAGGGTTTGGACTGAATATCGAATGGAGGTAAGGTCCTTGGCCTAATTATTCAAGTTTATGGTAGAATTAACATGGAAATTGGTTGAAATTCATTAAAAAGGGGTAAAGCTAGGGCTTGAGTTTTAATATTTCAAATTGGGATTTGATAGGTCATTTGAGCTCGGATTTGTGAGTTCTTGGTATGTATGGACTTGTGGCGGGACAAGGAATCCGGTAATGTAAGTTTTGTATTTTTTCGAGAAGTGGGCCCGGGGCTCGGGTTTTGCTAGTTTCGAGATTTTTGCTATATTTCGATTGTTTTCGATTGGGTATTGATTCCTTGGAATATTGTGATGTATTCGCTCTGATTTTGGTTAGATTCAACGCACGGGGAGGCCGATTTTGAGGGGCAAGGCGTCGTGAACGAGGGATTTCACCGGTTCGAGGTGAGTAATGATTGTAAATGATATCCTGAGGGTTTGAAACCCCGGATTTGCACACCATAGTGCTATATTGAGGTGACTTGCACACCGGATAGCGAGCGTGGGATAGATCACCATTGGGGATTGCGACTTGGTCCGTCCCGGTTGTTGATTTTACCGCGTATTTGACTATGACGTGTTGTTTTTTTTCACTATGACTTGGGCTTATTGCCATATTTGGGGCTTATTGCCGACTGTTTGAACTTCTTGTAAGCTATCACCATTGTTTTCCTCACTATTTAAAATATTATTTGAATTAAAACCATTTGAATTACACTGTTTCATGAACACAACTATATTTTTACTCAACCTTGAGTTTTAACTGATATTTGAACTATTGTTTGAGCTGAGCATTTTCCTTTTCATTGGTGCCCATGGGGCTTATGATTATTTTGGACTGATTGAGGTCGAGGGCCATGATTGAGGATCTGATGAGTGATGTGAGGAGGCTTTCAGGCCTCGAGTGATGTAAGGAGGCTTTCAGGCCTCGATGATTGGTGAGGAGGCTTTCAGGCCTCGGGTGATTGGTGAGGAGGCTTTCAGGACTCGAGTGATTGGTGAGGAGGCTTTCAGACCTCGAGTGTATTATGAGTAGGCTTTCAGGCCTCGCATTTGATATTGTTCAGGCTTTCAGGCCTTATTGATATAACTTGGGATGTAGGAGCCCCTCCGAAGTCTGCACACCCACAGTGACTGCGGGTACCCATATGAGTGAGAGTGAGCCCGAGGGGCTGATGTTGTACTGTATGACTGATACTGAGCCCGAGGGGCTGATACTGATCTGAGTGATGTGACACTGTGCCCGAGGGGCTGATACTATTCTGAGCATTTTATATTGAGCCTGAGGGGCTGTTACTAATTTGAGTTGTACCCGAGGGGCGAACTTTTATGTGCTCATCTTGCATACTTATTTGCCTTCTTACCTGTTATACTGTAGTATTTATGCCCGAGGGGCGGATTTTCTGTGCCTATCAGCACTAACTATTTGAAATCATTTTTGTAATTATGGAAGAGACCGTTTTCAAAAAGGAATTTGAACATAGCCAAGGCATTTCTAAAGATATCACATATTTCACTATCTTTCTTAAAAAATTGTACACGACTTCTATACAGCATGTTGGTTGCTTTACATGATTTCTTACTGCTCAGTTGTCATTTACTCTTATTACTCGCTGAGTTGGAGTACTCACTTTACTCTCTGCACCCCGCGTGCAGTTGGAGGTATTGTTCTCCCGGTAGCAGGTTATTAGGTGATTGAAGGTATTACTATCGTACCAGAGCAAGGTGACCGCCAACGTTCGCAGCACCTGAATTCATCTTTTGAACTCCAATTTTTATTTTATATACACTAATGGCCTTGTAGTGGTGTTCAGTCATTTTTAGATGCTCGTGACTTGTGACACCTCGGTCGGGTTGTGTTGGGTTGTAATTGATAGATATTAATGCCATTAAGTGGTATTTTCTATTCATTATGTTTGATGACTGTTAAATAGACGATTTGGGTTAGCTGGTTGGCCTTGTCTTCACAAGAGGTGCGATCACGACCAGGTTTGGAAATTGGGTCATGACAAGTTGGTATCAGAGCCTAGGTTACTAGGTCTCACGAGTCATGATCACGTTTAGTAGAGTCTCGCGAATCAGTACGGAGACGTCTGTATTTATCCTTGAGAGGCTGTAGAACCTTTAGGAAAACTTCACTTTCTTGGAATTCTTATCGTGCGTACTTAATTCAGCTTGAGATATAACTCTTAAAATTCCTTCTACTCGTCTGTATGCGCACGTGAACGCTCAGCATTGTATGTGCCTGGATGGTTTGTGATTCCCCGATCAAAGGGCTAGAGGTGATTCCGTGAGTTTGATGTTGGGCCAGTCTGGAGGACTTGAGGCCGGATCCTTGCCTATGGCTTGAGTACTGAGGTGTTGATTGTATGAGCAAGTGTTCTGAAATTATATGTTCGATATTGTCCCTATTAGCTGGAATGACAGTTAGATATCCTTGTGATGAATATGTTAGTGCTGCGAGATGTATCTATGTGACTCGGTAGTGACGAAGAAGTCTGCTGGATAGTAGGTGAACTGTTAAGTGTTCGATTCCTATTATGATTCGATTTGTGGCCCAAGTTATGGGCGCGTAAAGAATATTTTTGTATCTCCTAGATGGTAAGTGTAGTACATTACGTGTGGCGGTATGAGTTCAGACTCAGGAAGGCTTAATGGCTGTGTTATATGTATGATGGTAGAAGGTGGGCTGAAATACTAAACTGAGGTGAAGCAAGTGGGTTATCTCAAGCGGATTGTTCTTAAGGGGTACGATTCTTATGTATATTGTTAGAAGATCTCATGTGTAATTGAAAGGTACGTGTTGTAATTTGAAAATTTGGGTCGCTTCAGAGGGTGGACTCAGCTGATGCGGTGATGAATGCGAGGTTTGTAGAGGATTTCAATATTCGAGGATCTGTGTTTTCATAAACTAGTAGATGACTTGAATTTAATCTCAATATAATATTGTGGCATCATTAGAGTAAAAATATTATGAGTTATTAAATATGTCTTGATAGATGGCTTCGAGCCAAGTTGGGGAGGTTGTTGTTCATTAGCTGATCGCACGGTTATGTGCTATGTTGTTTCCGTTTCGAGGTATGCTGCTTCCTAGTTGGAGAAAATAAGTCGAGGATGGCACGAGTGAAGCAAAATTTTGATAAAGGTTATATGGTGCTTCGTAGATGTGAGGAAATAATAAGATGTCTTGAGTTGTTGTTGATAAAGAATGCTCAGTGTATAGAGAAGGAAGATGTTCGTTGGTATTGGAATGAGATTATGTCCTACAGTTTTAGAGTGCTAATAAGGCACGAGTGGTTCTGCTCATTAAGTCAGGTAATTTGCGGTTCGAATAGGAGTGAATGACTTTCGAGAATGATTCTAATGTGCTCAAGATTTTACATGTAACAATCAGGTGTCTCAAGGTCGTGTGTGTGGTCAGAGACCGTGTTTTCATCGGAAAATGTCGAGGCTTGTAGTATTTTTATCTCTGTTATAGGATCTTATGTATCGGTATCTGGAAGGTAATGGTAACGGATTCAGATTCGCAGGAAGTTCTTCAAAGTAAAGTATTCTAGAACGTGGTATTTTTGGGAACGTTTGAGAGAATATTCAGTGGCTCATGGGTTTGAAATAGTGTGGTCTTATGTGCGAGTCTCGTGTGGTAAGCCTGGATTGAGGCATTGTGGTGCTACAACGAGGGAGAAATATCAAGTGGATGATGAACAAAAAGAGAAATTTGATAGACGGAATAGCTTGATGATAGGCCGAATCGGCATGGTGAGGGTATGATTAATTCTTTGTATGTGTTCGAGGTAATGAGCTTTTACAGGCATTTTGCAGCAATGCTCTTGGGTTTTTAATGACTTGCTCAGTTTGGGTTAGACAGAAGGATTCAGTCCTGGTAGTTTAGCTTGTACAAATGGAGTTGGCAGAGATGTTCTTATTGGGTTTTACCGTGGTTTGAAGATGAGTATATTTTCTATGGGTATGCGAAGCACGGAGTCTGTAATGAATTTTCTTCTAAATGGGATCAATGGAAGTTCTTGACTAGTTGAGTGTGTCGATGTCTGCGGCACGGAAGGGAGATAAAATTTCTCATGTTATCCTAGTGTGGCATGGTATATGCGATATATTGTTGAAGATTGGGATTTGTGTGTGTAAGGTTCGGTTCAGCTCGGAATGGAAAGTCATTAAATTCTTAAGCAGCATGGGCAGTTGTAAGTGATTAAAGAATCGATCTTCAGATGATTAGGGTGAATGATCCTCATATGACTAAGGAAAATGGTATTGCCAATAATAGTGATTCGATGAGGGTATATGCTGCAGAAAAGGGCAATGTGACTAAGTTGATGGCACATGAGAACTTTAAAATATCTTTGGGGAAACGATTGTGTACTCAAGATGTGATATGTATTCATACTGAGGGATTTGGGATCAGTTACATTGATTCTTGTGCTATATGGAGTTGGAGATTGGGAGTTCTCGGGTACTGACTATGTGTTGGTTGTGGATCGTGTGTATCGGCACCGTTTTGCGGCTATTCGGATTTGGAGACCCGAGTGGATCTTTCTTTGCTTGGTATATTGGATTGTGGATATGATGTTGGGGTTAGACTGATTGTCTCAGTGTTGGGTTGTTCTACACTAGTGTGTTATGGGCTTTGTCAGAAAATGCCACAGGTTGCATGGCGGAGTGCTTCGGATTATGTTCTAGAAGAGTGACGGCTAGGAAAGATTGCTTTTCTTAATTGGGCCTTTGTGACGAATGTCGGTATAGAGGTTTTTACCATAGATTCATTTCCGATATTGAAGGACTTTTTCGGATGCGTTCCTTATGGTCGGGCATGTCGCCGGGCGAGATTGTGGATTTCGGTATTGATTTGGTGTCGGGCACCGTGTCATACGGCTCCGACAAAAGTTATAGTATTGGAAGGAGCAGCTTCAGGCTTCTTGATATTGAGTTTGTTGGTAGGCCGAGGTGGATATATATTTAGCTTAGAGTTAGCTTTGTTGGCCCCGAGTAGTATTGTTGAGGGATAGGTTGATTCAATCGTTGTTGAGCTTGTTAGTGGTCTTGGGAGATCTATGAGTCGCTCCTCTGTGCTGTGAGATGACATAATTTGTTGGGTATGGGCACATGTGGTGCTGTTCTATTGAGTATTCATAGAGAAAGTCGAGCGGGAAGAGTAATTGACCGTTGCTCGGTAAATGGAGTATTAGTTATGATCTATCAGGTTGCGTGTCGTATGTTATTTGTTCCACCATGGGTGTAAAGGATTGCTTCGGTTTTAGACATCAAAAATTGTGCGTGGCTATTGATTTTAGCATAGCGATTGAGGTGCTTCGTGTGTAATAATGTTGGGATAGGATCACACATTGTAGTGAGGCAAAGTGGAGTTATGACCTTTCGGGGTAGCTTCAGGTGTTCTATTTCTATGATGTGAGATGGGGTCTCAGCCATGTGTTATGATGGTACTGATGAGTTTGAGGTACAGCTCTTTCGTTTGAGTCATTCGTCATGATTTGAGTTTGTTCAGACTGTTTCTCATTGGTAAGTGTATTATGCAAGTTGTAGCGTTGGCCTGTGTTGAGGTGTCATATCACCAGAGTGGTGTGTTGGATTCGAGGTGATCGTTGGAGTCATTAATGAATACGATCAGATGTGATTTCGAGTTTTTAGAAGGAAATTATCGAGGTTCGGCTCGGAATCTGCTATGGTATTAGTCTAAAAGTAAGTGGTTCATGAATGATTGATCTGAGAAATGGTTACGATTTTTTTAACCAGTTTAAATTATCGTTAGCAGTATATGGAAGTGTTGGTAATAAGCCTTTAGCTGGTAAGAGGTTTTCTATCGGTATTTGGTTGTTGTGGATAACCACTCTGAATAGAAGTTATCGTTTCGAGTGCTTGGATTATGTGGTATATCGTATGATTTCATTGAGGTTACAAGTACGGGTTATTACAGCTAGTTTGGGGCTATTCAAAGTATAGGTGTGAGGTTTTGATCGTATTGATGGTTTCAGAAGTGAAAAGGTAGTTCTGTGAATTATGGGCTAGACTAGATTGGGTAATTTCAGCTATGTTGTGTTGTCGGACCTATAAGAGATAGACGTGGGATCGCCCCGGGTGTATGCTTGGTAAGGTCATTTAGCTATTGGTTGGCTTCTAGGACAACCTTGAGTACGCTCGAGGACTAGCGTTTGTTTAAGTTGGAGAGGATGTGACGACCAGGCCCGTCGTCTCATGTGTTATTGTTGTGTTTTCCCCATTTCATGCTTCTTCATGTATCGTTATCGGTATGTGGTGTGTTAGAGTTCATTTGGATTGATTTTGCTGAGAAATGAGACACTTAGTCTCTTTAAGGAAAGCTTAAGTTGGAAAAGTCAACCAGACGTTGACTTGTGAGTTAGAGGGCTCGGATGTGATTTCCGGCATTTCGGTTAGCTTCGGGAGGTGATTTGTGACTGAGCAGCCCGATCGGAAGTGATTTTGGAGGTTTGGTGTAGAATCAGGCTTCAATTAGCGAAGTTAGTATTTTGGCGAATTCCGGTTGATGGGTTAGATTTTGATCCGAGGGTCGGAATGGAATTCCGAAAGTTGTTGTAGCTTCGTTGGGTGATTTTAGATATTTGTGCAAATTTTCAGGTCATTCGGACATCGTTTGGTCGGGTTTTTGATCGAATGTGCATTTCGGAAGTTTTTAAGAAACTTAGGCTTTGATTTGATGAAATTTGAGGATTTTTATGTTAACGATAGTGTTTTGATGGTTTGAGCAAGTTTGAATAAGGTAATAGAGCATGTTGGTGTTTTTCGTTGAGGTCCCGGGGGCCTCGAGGTGAGATCAGGTGTTTAAACGGGAGTTTTTGAAGTTTGCTTCAGGTCTGTATTGCTGTCATCTAGTATTTCCGCTTCTGCGGTAGAAGCGGGTGAAGGAACGCAAAAGCGGTTCTTGGCCTGGTAAGGAGTTTCCGCAAAAGCAGAACAGTGTCCGCAAAAGTGAGTCCGCAGGAGCGGATTTTCAACCGCAGAAGCGGTAATGGGTAATCCGCACAGGCGGATTTTTGGACGAAAAAGCGGGAATTTGTGAATTTTATTGAAAACCGCATAAGCGGAAATCTGGCCATAGAAGCGGTCCCGCATAAGAGAAAGCGTGACCGCAGAAGCGAAATATCGCTGTTGGCAGAAGGGTTTATATCATTATTTCATCCGCCAGCTTAGGTCATTTTTCCTCAATTGCTGAGCCATTTTGGGAGCTTTGGGCGATAATTTTTTAGGGTTTTGAGTGAGAATCGAATGGAGGTAAGTTCCTTGACCTAATTATTCAAGTATATGGTAGAATTAACATGGAAATTGGTTGAAATTCATTAAAAAGGGGTAAAGCTAGGGCTTGAGTTTTAATATTTCAAATTGGGATTTGATATGTCATTTGAGCTCGGATTTGGGAGTTCTTGGTATGTATGGACTCGTGGCGAGATGAGGAATCCGGTAATGTAAGTTTTGTAATTTTTTGAGAAGTGGTCCCGGGGCTCGGGTTTTGCTAGTTTCGAGATTTTTGCTATATTTCGATCCCTTGGCATATTTTGATGTATTCGCTCTGATTTTGATTAGATTCAACGCGTGTGGAGGACGATTTGAGTGGAAAGGCGTCGTGAGCGAGGGATTTGACCGGTTCGAGGTGAGTAATGATTGTAAATGATATCCTGAGGGTTTGAAACCCCGGATTTGCACACCATAGTGCTATATTGAGGTGAATTGCACGTCGGATAGCTAGCGTGGGGTAGAGCACCGTTGGGGATTGTGACTTATTCCATCCTGGTTGTTGATTTTACCGCGTATTTGACTATGACGTGTTATTTTTTTTCACTATGACTTGGGCTTATTGCCGCATTTGGGGCTTATTGTCGACTGTTTGAACTTCTTGTGAGTTATAATCATTGTTTTCCTCACTATTTGAAATATTATTTGAACTCAGTCCATTTGAATTACACTGTTTCATGAACTCAGCTATATTTTTACCCAACGTTGAGTTTTAACTGATATTTGAACTATTGTTTGAGCTGAGCATTTTCTTTTTCATTGGTGCCTAAGGGGCTTGTGATTATTTTGGACTGATTGATGCCAAGGGCCATGATTGAGGATCTGATGAGTGATGTGAGGAGGCTTTCAGGTCTCGAGTGATATGAGGAGGCTTTCAGGCCTCGATGATTGGTGAGGAGGCTTTCAGGCCTCGAGTGATTGGTGAAGAGGCTTTCAGGCCTCGAGTGTATTATGAGCAGGCTTTCAGGCCTCACATTTGATATTGTTCAGGCTTTCAGGCCTTATTGATAGGGCTTCCTCCGGAGTCTGCACACCCACAGTGAGCGCGGGTACCCATATGAGTGAGAGTGAGCCCGAGAGGCTGATGTTGTATTGTGTGACTGATACTGAGCCCAAGGGGCTGATACTGATCTAAGTGATGTGACACTGTGCCTGAGGGGCTGTTACTATTCTGAGCATTTGATATTGAGCCCGAGGGGCTGTTACTGATTTGAGCTGTGCCCGAGGGGCGAACTTTTATGAGCTTATCTTGCATACTTATTTGCCTTCTTACATATTATACTGTAGCATTTATGCTCGAGGGGCAGATTTTATGTGCCTATCAGCACTAACTGTTTGAAATCATTTTTGTAATTATTGAAGAGACCGTTTTCAAAAGGGATTTGAACTGAGCCAAGGCATTTCTACAGATATCACATATTTCACAATATTTCTTAGAAAATTGTACCCGACTTCTATACAGCATGTTGGTTGCTTTACGTGATTTCATACTGCTCAGTTGTTATTTACTCTTATTACTCACTGAGTTGGAGTACTCACTTTACTCCCCGTACGCATGCAGTTGCAGGTATTGTTTACCCGGTAGCGGGTTATTAGCTGATTGAAGGTATTACTATCATAGCAGAGCAAGGTGACCGCCAGCGTTCGCGGTACCGGACATCATCCTTTGAACTCCAGTTTTTATTTTATATATACTAATGGCCCTGTAGTGATGTTCAGTCTTTTTTAGATGCTCGTGACTTGTGACACCCAGGTCAGGTTGTGTTTGGTTGTAATTGATAGTTTTTAATGCCATTATGTGGTATTTTCTATTCATTATGTTTAATGACTGTTAAATAGACGATTTGGGTTAGTTGGTTGGCCTTGTCTTCACGAGAGGCGCCATCTTGACCGGGTTTGGAAATTGGGTCGTGACAACATTTTATATACAAGAGACTAATTTTGTTAGTACCAAATAATCCAAAAGTCTCGTCCTAGCAAAACAAGACTAATTCCCTTAAGAAAAGTTTGACGCCATTTATCATAGGGAAAACTCACCCGGTTCACTTAAAAAATGTTCCTTCAGAAAGAACCGTAGCATGAAGAAAACCCAAGGAAATACTACTAAGGAAAAAAAACTAAAAGAACAAAACTAAAAAAAGATACTAAAATAAAAGCGACTAATAGAAATAACAACACGACACTAAAGAAAATAAATAATGAAAGAAAGCTAAAAATTGACTAATCATAACAAGCTCAGCAAGACCTCCTTATATACACAGTAGCCCAACAAGGGTACACAACATCCAAAACAACAAAATAAGTTAGGCAAGGGCACACAATATCCATAACAACAAAACAAGCCCCATAAGGGCACACAATATCATAGTATGAACATATTATACTCCCACATCCACCCGCAACTAAAAACATTGTAGTGTCCTCACTACACAATATCAAATACAAAGCACAAATAGTTTGAGGGTCTCCCTGATGTCTTAAACCCGATCTTGGCATCTAATTTATACTCAAGACCTCTAAATTAGTGCACTACATGAAACTCTGATTCTATAGAGACCAATTTTGTGGTACTTAGCAGGAAATTTTCTTTTAAACACTTTGTCGAATACCTTGCAAGAAGTTTAAAATCACTCATTCTTCACACAATTTGAGTACTCGAATTTCCCACAAATTTGTTTCATAGCAAGCAGCACACATTAACCTACTCTCAACCAAATTCCTCACCCTAAAATTATCCTAAATCAGAGGGGGTCTGGGGAAGTAGGGGACACGGCCATGGGAGGCCTAAGAAAAGAAGAAGGAGAAAAAAAAGACAAAGGGAGAGAGGAGTGGATGAGAATCGGAAGGAAATACCTATATATTGTGTGAGTGCACTAGATTCACGAGCACTGGATATTTTGAATATGTTAGCACTAGGGGAGTTAGGGATGGGAGATAAAGGCAGAAAATAGTTGAGAAATTGAGAGATTTAAGTTTTAGCGCCTGCCCGATGTCCGCTTCTGCGATACTGCATAAGCGGCGTAGGGACTGCATCTACATGATTGACCGCTTTTGTGGTGGAAAAATTGCTTCTGCATGACTGTATCTGCAAGAATAACACCTCATACGTGGTTACACCAAATAACTGGTGCCCAGAATTGCAACCACTATTTTGTGCCCTTCCAACGTCCCAAACTCCTTAATTCGACTCCAAAAAATCTGAAACTTGGCAGATTAGTCCAAAATAATATACTAAGATATTCTAAAAAAGAAAATTTTAAAAATGACAAAAAAAGTTTTAAAATGATAGGTTGCCTCCCACCGATTGTCGCATTTAACGTCGTGGCACAATGCAAAACAACTTTACCACTTTTCTCGCCACTTGGATGATATGAATTGGGCACCTAACTTGGAATCAAGCTTGTGACCACGGGCAGTGGGGGTGGTAAGTCGATGATCAAGCCAATCTCTAAATTCTTCATTTTGCACTTTTTGGTTCTCATGTAAGGAATGTCATTTTGCTTTCTTATTCCCTCAAATTGTAGGATGTGTGGTATGGGCTTTTTCTCCTCGCAGTCCTTCATTGATTCATGTACTTCAACTTTCATATCACCACAGAATTCCAATATTGAAAAATTCTTGGAATGTGACTTCACACCTCCAACTTATAATTTTTCCCGAATTTTGACATCATCTTTTTCCCCTGGACTAGAGTAAATCTCAACCAAATTTTCATTTACACTGGTTGACTCTAATTTCATATTTTTCTTGGCATCATTAACACTCATGTAGTTTGTTGCCGGATGTTCAATTCTTGATTCCTCAAAGTAGAGCTCACTTTCTTCCTTGAAATCGGATTCTTCTTGACTTTCTTCTACACTCTCAAGTTGGTAGGTATAGTGAGCCTCAACCAATATTTTCATTTGAGCTTCCAAAGTGCGGATATGTTCATCATTGTGACCCAAGACTTGTTTCAAGTCCTCGAGTGCAAAGTTGTGCTTCTCCTCATTTTCAACAATGGTCTCCAACATGAGCATCATCTTTTAATTTTGAGCATTTGAGAGTTCTTCTTGGTTTTGATCAAGCGCCAACGAAGGATTTTCGATTCCATATGCAAGGAAAAATTCTTTTCTATCATTAACTTCTGAGGATATTTGGACGTCTAAAGATGCAACCATTTCTCCCATTTGTGAGTGCAACCTTTGAAGTACAAAGTCATTTTTGAGACTATTTTTCAAAAGCGCCTCCATGGCACTTTGCTCTTTGTTCCGCCCTTCAAGTAGGCATTCTAGCATGAGCTTGAACTCTCCATTTTTACCATGCTCAACTTCTTCCACTTCCATAGCCCTATAATCTTCATCACAAAAAGTAGAATCATCATAGCGGGGGCATGGGGAATGGAAGGACAAATAAGCATAATACTCCCAATGACCATTTTGACAACCACACTTATCACAAATACTCCACTCATGGGTTTGATATTGTGCACCCAATCCACCCCCGGGAGAATTTAAACAATTTTTCCACGAGTGTGGTCCTCCATAATAAGGACAAGGGTCATCACAAGTATGAACAACTACCAACCGACCAATTTTCATTATATGTGACGACCCGGCTGATCGTATTAAGAATTAACGGCTAGATCTCCTATTAACTACTTTTCTCGTGTATGTTTATGCCATTGTGAGTTGCCGGGAGGAATTATTTGGAGTTTCAGAGACTTTTGGCACACTTAGTCCCTAAGTGAGAGCTTAAGTTCTGGAATTTTTTACCGTATTTGGAACAGTATAAAGACAGACTCAGAATGCAATTTTGACTTTTCTGTTAGCTCTATTAGGGGATGTTGGGTCTAAAAACGTGTTCAGGTTGTATTTTTGAAGTCCGCACCAAATTTAAGCTTGAAATGCCGAAAGTCAAATTTTTTAAGTTTTCGGCTCGATAGAGAGATTTTGATCCGATGGTCAGAATGGAATTCTAAAAGTTGGAGTAGCTCTATAGTGTTGAATGTGATGTGTGTGCAAATTTTCAGGTCATTCGGACGAGGTTTGATAGACTTTTTGATCGAAAATGTATTTTGAGAGTTTTTGAAGTTCTAAGGCTTGAATCCGAAGCTAATTGGTTAATTCGATATTTTCTGAGGTGTTTTGAAGATTGGTATAAGTTTGGATAGTGGTATGTGACTTGTTTGTGCCTTTTGTTGAGGTCTCGGGTACCTCGGGATGATTTCGGATGGTTAACGACAAGTTGGAAACTTGGAGTTGGCAGCTGAAGTTCTTTGGTTGAAGTCATAACCGCATCTGCGGTTGAGAGGCCGCAGATACAGAGTCAAGCCGTAGAAGTCGCCAAGAGGGAATAAGGCTGGCACCGCAGATGCTGTCATTTGTCTGCAAAATCAGGACTGCAGGTGCGGTCCCTTGACTGTAGAAGCAAAAGTGCGGGGCAAAAAATCAGAGTTTTGAGGGTTTAGTTTCAAAAAGGTTAGAAATTAATTTGGGAGCTCAGGATTGGCAACTTTGAGAGGGATTCTCACCTAGGTGTTTTGGGTAAGCAATTATTACTAGGTTTTGATTGTGCTACCGCGAATCTATGCTTAAATTCATCCTTTAAATTCGAATTTGGGGTGGAAAAACAGAAGAAAAGTTGGAAAAGTTCTTAGATTTAACATTTGAATTCTGATGACGATTTTGATGTCGGATTGGGATAATTTAGAAATAAATGAACTTGTGGGAGTATGAGGATTATAAAAATGTAAATTATAACCGATTTCGAGATGTGGGACCGGAGGGTATTTTTTGTTATTTTAGCTAATTTCACGTATTAGCTTAGAATTTATTTGTAGAATCAGTTACTTGAAGGTTTTTTCATATTATGAAATTGAATTGAATATATTTGGGTCATTTGGAGTCGATTACTCATGGCAAGAGCGTATTTTGGATTGATTTTGATCTGGTTCGAGGTAAGTGGCTTGTCTAACCTTGTGTGGGGGCCTTCCCCTTAGGATTGGTATTGTGATAATCGAATTGCCTTGTACGTGAGGTGACGAGTGCGTACTTGTGCTAATTATTGAAAATCCTATTTTGATTAAAAATAGCTTTAATTGTGTTTTCCTTTCCTGCTTATAATACTTAAAATTTAATCCTGCTGTTAGCTTAGAGAAGCATATCTAATTGACTTAATTGCCCTATTTGCTGTAACTGCCTTATTTGTATTACGTGAAACATGCTAGATTAGAATTATCTGTTTAACCTTAGTGTGAAGTTGAGATTAATTGAGTATTCTTGTGCTATTGCCATGTGTTTTACTTTGGGACTACGGGTCGGCATCCCGGGAGATCCCCTGTACGTATTTATGATTTGAACGGAAGTGCAAGATACCAAGAGATCCCCAGCACATAAATTGAGGATACTAAGAGATCCTTAGCATAAATTGAGGATACCAAGAGATCCCTAGCATATATTGAGGATACCAAGATATCCTCGGGGTACCAAGAGACCCCTAGCATATATTGATAATACCTAGAGATCCTTATGATACTAAAAGATCTCTGGCATATATTGAGGATACTAAGAGGTCCTCGGTATACTGGGAGATCCCCGTATATTTATCTTTGGGAAAAGAGGTATTTCTTGTGATTGCTTTTGTCTCTGTTTCAGTTATTATTATCCTTATTATCATGTATTAACTCTTACTATTGTTCTTGAACTGTACTATTTTACCTTATACTATTATAACATATATTTTATTTAATCTTAGTAGGGCCTTGACCTTCCACGTCAGTACCCAACCGAGGTTAGGTTTGACACTTACTGAGTACCGTCGTGGCGTACGCATGCCCTTTCTGCGCATGTTTTTCATGTGCAGATCCAGGTACCTCTACTCAGTCTTATCACTCGTAAGGCGAGGGGCTATAGAGACTCCAGGTTATATTTGCCGCATCCACAGACTGGCGAGTCCCGTTGTACTCTTTCTTTTGTATTAGCCGTTCTGTACTTTTCTTTCTTTGTTAGACATTCTAGAGTTAGACACTTATAGAGATTCAAAGGCTTCTGATCATGAGATTTCAGATTTTGGGAAATGTATCAGGTTTTTTAGAGTTGATAGTGTATATGCCGAATGGCACTTTTAAACATTATTTTACTTCGCTATTTCGGTTTTAATTATTTCTTTCGCAAATTAGTTTATTTTTTGCAATTTTATGCTTACCTAGTCGTAAAGATTAGGTGCCATCACGATGGTTCACAGAGGGAAAACTGGGGTAGTGAGAAGTTGGTATCAGAGCTCTAGGTTCATATGAGTCATGAATCACAAGCTAATTTATTAGAGTCTAGTTGATCGGTACGCAGAAGTATGTACTCACATACGAGAGGCTGTGTAACTGTGAAGAAAATTCTACTTCATATGATTTCCTTGTTGTGCGATATTTTGATATCGCAATTCTAAACTTCTACCTTCTATTGTCTCAGAGATAGTGAGGACACGTGCTACTCGAGATGATCAAGCACTCGCGCCCCCGATTGCATCGATTATAGGCTAGGGCCAGGGTAGAGGTCGAGGACGCGCATGCGGTGCATATAGAGCACCCGCATAAGCTACCACCGAGAAGCCACCGGTAGTGCCAGTCGGAGCTCAGGCACTTGATATGCCTACTTCTGCTACCATGCTAGTACTTGAGGAGACACTGGCATAGTTCATGAGCATGTACACCACTCTGGCTCAGGAAGTGTTGCTTCCCCTTATTGTATCCACATCAAGGTCGGGGGAGGAGCACAGAATCCCACCGCCTACATGTTGATCAGGTCCCAGAGGTTATTTTTTTATAGCCCATAGTTCTAGATCAGCCCGGGGATAGGGCAGCGGCGTCCAAGGATAAGTAGTGTAGGCTTGAGAGATTCAAGAAGTATAAGCTTCCTGTATTCAGTAGTCTAGCATAAGAGGATGCTCTAGGATTTATTACTACCATATTCTTCATACAATGGGTATTTTCGGATCGAATGGTGTTTCCTTCACTACCTTCTAGCTTCAAGGGGCCGAAATGAGTGGTGGCATACTTATAAGTTGGACAGTCCGAATGAGGCAGGTTCCTTTATTTGTACTCAGTTTTCAGATCTGTTCCTGAGAGAGTATGTTCTTTAGAGCCTTAGGAATACATGGCATGCAGAGTTTGAGCATTTGCACCAGGGGGCTATGACTATCTCAGAGTATGTTATACTTTACAATAGTTTGGCTAAACATGCACCAGCCTTGGTTTCTACTATTCGCGAGAGGGTTCACGGGTATATTGAGGGGTTTATTCCCAACATCAGGTATAGCATGGCTCATGAGTTGGAGATGGATATTCCTTATCAGCAGGTGGTGAGCATTGCTAGGATAATTGAGGGTATGCACGCTAGAGAGAGAAAGGAGAGGAGGCTAAAAGGTCTCGAGAGTCGGACTATTATATCATGCCTATGCCCCAGCTGTAGGCCATCATAGTAGGAATTATATGAGTCGCCCTGTTAATTCATCTTTTCCAACAGCCAGTGGTATTCCAGCTCCTCTTAGGCCTCAGGAGCCTTATTATGCACCTCCAGTATTTAGTGCGCCTTCTGCACGGGGTGTTTTCAGAGGTCAGTCCAGCAGACCTGGCTCGAGCCAGTCACAGCCGCCAGGTCCTCCTAGAGAATTTTTATAGTGTGATGACACATTCCATGTGGTGAGGTAATACCATAGACTTGGGAGGGGTGCGCCCTCACAGACTTCTCAACCACAGCATGCTCTACAGAGTTCTAAGGCTATGATCACAACACCAGTTACTACCCCACCTGCTCATCCAGCTAGAGGTGGAGGTCGGGGAGATAGAGATCACCCTAGAGGGGGAGGACAAACCATATACTATGCCCTTCATGCCCGTGCCGAGGTTGTTGCCTCTGATTCTGTCATCACATGTATTGTCCTGGTTTGTCACAGAGATACATTCGTTCTATTCGATCCAGGATCCTCTTGTTCTTATGTGTCTTCTTATTTTGCTCCACATTTGTGTGTATCTCGGGATTCTTTGAGTTCCCATGTTTATGTTTCTACTCCTGTCGAAGATTCTCTTGTTGTGGACCACGTTTGTCAGTCGTGTTTGGTTGCTCTTAGTGGTTTTGATACCAAACCCAATTTATTGTTGCTTAATATGGTTGATTTTGATATTATCTTGGGCATGGACTGGTTTTCGCCCCATTATGTTATTCTTAATTTGTCACGCCAAAAATGTGGCTCTGGCTATGCTAGGTATACCGTGTGTTAAGTGGAGGGGTGATTTAGATCACAATCCCAGTAGAGTTATTTCTTTCCTTAAGGCTCGGTGGATAGTTGAGAAGGGGTGTGATGCGTATCTAGCTTATGTGAGTGATGTCAGTATTGATACCCCTTCTGTTGATTCAGTGCCAATAGTATGGGATTTTTTGATATGTTTCTAGTTGACCTTTTGGGCATGCCACCCGATAGAGATATTGATTTTGGCATTGATATGTCAGCGGGCACTCAACCCATTTCTATTCCTCTATATCGTATGGCTCCTCCTGAGTTGGAGGAGTTGAAAGATCAATTAAGGAATTGCTTGATAAGGGTTTTATTAGGCCTAGTGTATCACCTTGGGGTGCTACTATCTTGTTTGTGAAGAAGAAGGATGGTTCTAGGCGTATGTGCATTGATTATCGCCGGTTGAACAAAGTTACAGTGAAAAATCATTATCCTTTACCTTGTATTGATGATTTGTTTGACCAGCTACAGGGTGCACGAGTGTTCTCTAAGTTTGACTTGCTTTCAGGGTACCATCAGTTGAAGATTCAGGAGCAAGATATCCCGAAGACTTCTTTCAAGACTCGATATGATCATTACGAGTTACTTGTCATGTCATTTGGGCAGACGAATGCCGCACTATCCTTTTTGCATTTGATACACTGTGTGTTCCGGCCATATCTTGACTCAGTTGTCATTGTCTTCAATGATGATATTCTGGTGTATTCCCAGAGTAAGGCAGTAGACAAACAATGTAGCTTTGACATACTAGTGAATCGACAAGACTCATGCATCTATCTCAAAAAAAGATTGGACATGCTAAACAGATCCTTAGAGATAGTTATACTAGTCATAACTTTTAACAGAACAAAATTCCAATCATGCTAAGTGATATAGTAGTTAGGCAGTATAATCTAGGCATGTGGATTACATATTGAGCATATGATAGTATAACATAAAATAGAACTGGAAATCATAACTAATGAACTGCAGCAACAAAGAAAACACATAGTTTTGGAATGTGAATTGAATCAGGACATACCAATCAAGTAAATAATGCAGAGTATAGAGCAGTGATGGTGCAAATAGCCAGCCTTAGCTTACAGCCCGCAAGATTAGTGAGGATTGCAAGTAACAAAAGTGAATAGAGAGCTTTTGAGAGTGTGAGAATATAGAGGAACTAGTGTTCGTGTTTAAGAATCATAATGAGAGTGTATATATAGCACTTAGGGAGATGAATCAAATAAGATAAAAAATGATCTAGAGTTCATAAATAAAGTAGGTAAATATAATCAATCAGTTAATTGGGGCTAATCCCCATTAATTTGCACAAACAAATCCGAGAAGATCACATTAGTATAAAGAGAATCTATTACCAGCCCTGATTAGGTCTTAAATAAGGTAACAAATCATAAATTGACCATAAATTTATCAATCAGTCGGAATATGGCAAATGACACTAATTACAAGCCACAAATAAGTAAAGTAATTAAAAACTCTAAATAATACTGATTTTAACGGGAATAAATGGGCCAAATCCCTAATAGTGTGATGTCATAAAAAGTCATCACTTGTTTTAGAAAAAAATTAGTATTCCAAGGCCTAAAACCTCCTTTTTACCTTACCTTGATTTACGTGCGTGATCCGGACCTATATCCGGAAAGACTTTTATATGAAAAGATGAGAAATAGAAATTTCTAGAGTTAACAATTGATTTTGGTAGACTTTGATCAATATGTAGCAAATGGACCCAGATCCGTGTTTTGACAATCCTGGGTGGTTCGCAGTAAAATATGGGACTTGGGCGTATGCCCGAAAATGAATTCCAAGGTCCCAAGCCTTAGAAATTAATTTTTGAAAGAAATTGTTTTGATGAATTATATAAGAAATGAAGAAAATAATTAATGTTTGAAACCATTGGTATCAAGCCTGTATTTTGATGCCGGATCCCGGTACAAACATTTTATAGTATTTGGATGATAACTCTGTAATTTGGTGAAAAATGGAGTCTATTAGACGTGAGTTGGACTTCCAATTGAAGAGTTATGAACTTTAAGTGTTATTGATGAAAATGATGAGTTTTGTGGTTTAATTCATGGTTTTACATGTTATTTTGATGATGTGATGGCACAAGTAGGTCTATATGATGTTTTTGAGTTAGTATGCACATTTGGTTTGAAGTTTCGAGGGCTCAGATGAGTTTCTGGTAGGTTTCAGGATGTTTTAGGCTTAAAACATAGTTGTTGCAGGTTCAGAGAAGTTGCAGATCTCTGAACCACATGATGATTTTGTTATGCAATGGAGGGGCCTTTGCATCTGCAAAGAATTTTGTACGGTCCGCGGTGGGCGCTTTGCAGCCGTACTTGATTTTGTGCGGTCCGCGGTGAGGAAGAATCCACAGGTTCACTGGTCTGACTTCGGAAGCCTATATCTTTTGATCTACAAAGAATTTCTATATGATTCAAAAACGAAAGTTGCATCCCTTCGTATCTTGTTTCCACAAACGTAAAGAAATCACAATTTGGACATCTGTAGGAAATGTTATGGCTAAAATAATGTCACTGCAGTCAAAATTCTCCTCGGTGAGCTCCGTGACAGCAATTCTTTTTATGCGGTCCGTGGAGAGGGTCTGAGAGGGATATATTTAAATGGTACTTTTAGTTATTTTTATTTTTCAAAACCCTAAAAATGTAAGAGGCAATTTTACAAACACGTTTTCTTCTCCAAAACATTAGTAAGTGATTTCTTATTTATTTTCTTTACTCATTAACTTCTTTTTACAAGATTTCATTCTATAATCTAGGGTTTTCATGGTAGGATTGGAAATTTTGGGTAAAAACTAAGAATTTTGAAATTTGGGATGTAGACCTCAAATTGAGGTCGGATTCATTAACCATTTATATATCCGAGCTCGGGGGTGAATGGGTAATCGAGTTTTGGTCCAAATTTCGAGTTTTGACCAAGCAAGCCCGAGGTTGATTTTTGACTTTTTGGGGAAAACATTAGAAAACTCATTTCCATGCATTAGAATTGTTTCATTTAGCATTTATTGATATAATTAAGTAACTTATGGCTAGATACGAGCGAGTTGGTGGTGGAATCAAGAGGTAAAGCGGTAGTTGAGGCTTGAATTGTGTTCGTCGCATCGAGGTAAGTGTTTGGTCTAGCTTTAGCTTGAGGGATTAGAAGTTGTGTCCTAGTTTCTATGTGTTAATTATTGAGTAAGACATATAGGCATGGTGTCGAGTATCTATACGTTGGTGTCAAGCATGCCCGTGAGTCTTATATTATGATTATTATGACTCCATTTGTATTGCTCATGCCTTTTTGTGATGAATTCTATTGTTTGGCTATGTTTGTGGAAGTAATAGTGATATTTGATCATTGAGGATCATTGGCTCATGTTTTGAAGTGACTGGTGAAAGAATAATTGGCAATTGAACCTTATGGAGCATTGGCCCAAATGGTGAATCGAGTTGTGAAGTAAATGCGAAAAAGAGAAGAGGATTATGGTATTGTTCCCTTGCCGGGAGGTTGTTGTTTTGATATTGTCTCCTTGCCGGGATTTATTGTGACTCATTTATTTCCTTGCCCTTATTGTTTGTGTTTGTTGTTTGGGTGAGGAAGAGTGTAAAGCACGAAGGGTGATGTCGTGCATTGTTTCAGTAAGAGAGTGTTAAAGCACAAAGGGTGATGCCATGTATGATTTTTGTGAGGAAGAGTGTAAAGCTCGAAGGGTGATGCCGTGTTGCACGATGTACCATTCCGTGTAGATTCTATTTATTTCATGGTGAGGATGAGAGTAAAACTATAAAAGGTGATGCCGTGCAGTTTTATATTGAATTTTATGGTGAGGATGGTAGTAAAAGTACAAAGGGTGATTCCATGCACTTGTTCGATTTTTGAATCCTGTTGAAAATTGATTTATGGTGTTCCTTATGTTTACTTGTTGTTCTCCTGTTATCATCTGATATTTCCCCGCGGCATGTTTCCCCCTCCCATCCTTGACTCTATATTTTTGCTTTTATTTTTCCGATGTACATTGTTTATCTGCACAGGTTTATTTGGTAGTACGGTCCTATCCTCATTACTACTTTGCCGAGGTTAGCCTATGGACATACCAGCATATGGGGTCGGCTGTGCTGATACTACACTCTGCGCTCTTTTGTGAAGATCCAAGTGCTGTAGATTTCAGACCGCGGTAAGATTTATGCTTCATGTTCATCAGGCGACCCGAGGTAGTCCTGCGGGCATCCGTAAGCCTTGGCATCTCCTTCTATCTATTATTCCTATTTCTTTTATGTTATCCCAGCGATAGTATTTTGCTATTTCTTTTAGATCTTTATTTGTAGTACTTCTAGACAGTCTGTGAAGTTGTGATACCAAATCTTGGGTAGATTGTTATGTACTGATATTTGTATAGCATTACTAAAATTTGAAATTTAGTCTTCTGCTTATTAAATTATGTTGTTCATAAATTGTTGGATCTTAGTTGTTAACGAATTTAAAGTGGAAACAAGGCAAACAATTTAGTTGATTGGCTTGCCTAGATTTCACTAGTAGGTGCCATCACGACAATCGAGAGTGGGAAATTCGGGTCATAACAAGTTGGTATCAGAGCTCTAGGTTACATAGGTCTCACAATTCACAGACATGCTTAGTACAATCTGAGGGATCGGTATGGAGACGTCTGTATTTATCCCCCACAGGCTACAGAGTTAGGAAAAACTTCACATCTATTCTTTTCTGTCGTACGGTTTGGTTTCTCAATGCTGATTGAATTTCTACTATGTTTTTTTGCAGATGCCGAGAACACGCGATTCATCATCCGTTGATCAGCAGCCCGAGCCCCCAGCAATAGCTCCTACGAGGTGTAGATGGCAAGGTCGAGGCCATGCTAGAGGCCGAGGATGGGGTAGAGCTTAGCTCAGAGCAGCAGCCCCAATGGCAGAGCCTCAGGTCGAGTTTGAATGGGAGGTTCCGGCCCAGGCAATTCCAGTAAAACTAGCCAAGGTACCAGAGGGGTTCATTGCTACACCAGTACTCCAGGATGCTCTGGTCCGCCAAGTGGGCCTTATGGAGAGTGTCACCAGGGTAGGCTTGCTTCCTGTAGCACTAGCCATCTCTCAAGCTGGAAAAGGATCCCAAACTCCTTCTACTCGCACTTCGGAGCAGGTGGATCCCTAGTTTTAGACTCCAAACAGCTCACCCAGTTGGAGTAGTTCAGCCGGGTATGGGAGCCCGGGCCAGAGATGGTGCAACCATAACTGCCGATACCTTGTGGAGATTGGACAGGTTCACCAAGATCTTCACTACCACTTTCAGCGGTGCATCTTCCGAGGATCCCCAAAATTATTTAGACAACTGATATGAGGTTCTCATAAACATGGGGATAGTGGAGGCCAATGGGGTCAACTTTGCTACTTTTTGCTTATCTGGATCCGCCAAGACTTGGTGGAGAGATTATAGTTTGGCTACACCAGTTGGGTTACCATCTCTGACTTTTGATCAATTTTCACAGCTATTCTTAGAGAAGTTTCTTCTCGTCACTCAGAGAGAGATCTATCGAATGCAGTTTGAGAATCTCCAGTAGGGTTCCATGACTGCTACACAGTACGAGACCGGGTTTATTGATTTGTCCTTTCATGCTCTACTTATACTTCCCACTGAGATAGAGAGTGAGGAGGTTCATTGAGGGGCTCATTCAGCCTATTTGACTTTAGATGGCTAAGGAGACGAAGAGTGAGATTTCCTTTCAGGTGACGGTCAATGTGTCTAGGAGATTTGAGATGGTTTTATCACAGGGAGGTGGTCAGGGGTCTAACAAGAGGCCTCGTCATTCAAGCATATTCAGTAGCGCCTCGTCTAGAGGAAGGGATTTGTATGAAATAGGCCAGCCTCCTATGCCTTTTCAATCAGCACTTCAGGTTTCTTACGGTGCTTTAGGTGGCCTTGGTTCTCACATGTAGTATTCTAATCAGTAGTCCTACAGTGCACCACTAACCCCTATCAGTGCACCACGGCTCCAGATTTTTAAGGTGGTAATTCAGGTCGGCAGGGTCACTAGTCTCAGCAGCCGAGGACTTGTTATACTTGTGGTGATATGGGTCACATTGCTAGATTTTGTCCTTGAGCATTGAGCATCTCCTAGCATTCGGTTTCCCATTCCATGGTTCAGGCACTGAGTGTTCCACAGCCCGCCCAACCAGCTAAAGGTGGAGGCAGAGGTGCTAGAGGTGGAGGTAAAGGTGTTAGAGGTGGAGCTCAGGCCACTAGAGGTGGATGCCAGCCAACAACAGGCCGTCATAGAGATATAGTCCAGGGTGGTAGGTCACAACCCCAATGTTATGCTCTTCCAACCAAGCCTGAGGCTGAGGCTTCCGATATAGTTATCACAGGCACGGTTCTGGTTTGTAGTAGGGATGCTTCAGTTCTATTTGATCCAATGTCTACATACTCTTATGTGTCATCTTATTTTGAGTTGTATCTGGTCATGCCTAGTGATTCTTTGAGCGCTCTTGTTTGTGTGTCGACATGGTGTTCTATTATGGTAGATGGTGTTCATCGTTCTTTTGTAGTTGTGATTAAGGGTCTTCAGACCCGAGTAAACTTATTGCTGCTGGACATGGTTGATTTAAATGTCATATTAGGGATGGACTAGTTATCACTTTACCATGCTACCTTGGATTTCCATGCCAAGACTGTGACATTAGCCTTAACGGGTCTACCTCGTCTTAAGTGGAAAGGGACTCCTGGTCATTCCACCCATAACATTATCTTATATATGAAAGCTTGGCATATGGTCGAGAATGGGAGTTTGGCCTATTTGGCATATGTTAGTGATTCTAGAGCTGAGGTCCCTTCTATTGATTCTATGCCTGTAGTTCGTGAGTTCCCTAAGGTATTTCCTTTAGACCTGCCGAATATGCCATCCGATAGGGATATTAACTTTTGCATTGAGGCCCCGGACACTCAGCCCATTTCTATTTTGCCGTATTTGTAACGACTCTCGTTTTGAGCCCTAGCTTGTCATTCAGCAGTCTGAGGCCATGAGCAGCTTAATTTCTAGTATTACAATTTGTAAGAGTGGACGGAATTGAGTTTCGGCAATTTCGGAGTTGATTTGGAAAGAGAATTCTCATTTCGGAGGCTTAAAGTTGAAAGAATTAACTAGGATGTGTTTTTTTAGTAAATGACCTTGGAATCAAGATCTAAAGTTTCCAGCAGGCTCGTATGATCATTTCAGACTTGGGCATATGCTCGGTTTGGGTTTTGGATAACCCGTGAGTATTTTGGTGCCTATTGAGGAAGTTAGCAATTTAGAAGAAATTTCATAAGTTTGGCTTGAAGTGCATTTTGGTGTTATCGATATCCGTTTTAGATTCCAAGACTGCAAATAGCTCCGTATGGTTATTCTGGAGTTGGGGGCTCGATCAGAAGTAATTTCAGAGGTTCGTAGGTCATTTCGAAGTCATTTGGTTAAAGATAAAAAATTGAAGGTTTTGAGAAGTTTCACTGGAAGTGGACTTTTTGATATCGGGGTCAGAATACAATTAAGAAAGTTGGAGTAGGTCTGTAATGTCGAATATGTCTTGTGTGCAAAATTTGAGGTCAATCGGATGTGATTTGATAGGTTTCGGCATCAAATATGGAAGTTCATTAAGCTTAGATTGGGGTGTAATTCATGGTTTTAGCGTTGTTTGATATGATTTGAGGCCTCGAGCAAATCCTTAATGTTTTTTGAGATTGGTTGGTAGATTTAATTGAGGTCCAGGGGGCCTCGGGTGCGTTTCGGATGCTCAACGGATCGATTTTCGCCTTGTGAGGATTGATGGTTTTCTAGTATAGTTGCAACAGGTTTTTACTCTATGAGATCATGTGATAGGGTTTGTGATCCCATAGAGCAAGAGTGAGGGAGCTGGAATTTGGCCTCTGCGATAGCAGGAGGTGCAATGTGATCGCGAAGGAGGAGGTCTGAGGCTCATGCAATCGTAGGTCTGGTTATGCGATTGCACAGTGTGAGTTTGGAGGCTGTGATGCGTTTGGCCTGTGTGAATGCGGGAGCTTGCATGCGATCGCACAAGATGATTTTGGGAGGCTGCATAGTTGGCCAATACGATCGCGGAGCATTGATTGTGATCGCATATGAGGGTCGCCTGGGCAGTGTTCTTTTAAAAATCGGGTTTTGGCTCACTTCACTTCATTTTCTTCCATGGGAGCCAATTTTGGAGCAACTTGGGAGTTTCATTTTCATCATCAAGCATGAGGTAAGTGATTGCTACTGGTTTTGAGTTAAATACAAAGTTTATATATGGATTTTGACATTGAAATTAGTATAAACTTGAGGTTTTGGTGGAAAACATAGGAATTTACATTTTTTGGAATTTAACCACGATTTTGGGTATGGAATTTAGAGAATATCATATATTTGAATTATTGAGTTTATGGGTAAACTTTATCTTCTAAAAATTTCGGATTCCGGGCACGCGGGCCCAAGGGCGTTTTAGTCAATTTTTCGATCGAAGTTAGGAATTGCTATAAATTAGGTTGTAATGAATATTTGAGCTTATATTAATGGATTTGTGTAACCGTTGGCTCGTTTTGGAGTGTGGTGCATCAAGTAGAGTCTTCGGAAGGGCGTGCATTGCCAGTTATGGATATTCGAAGCGAGGTGAGTCTCCTTTCTAACCTTGTTAGAAGGAATTGTCCCCATAGGTGAAATAATTGATTATGTGCTCCTATTTATGGGGGCTACATACGCACGAGATGACGAGAGTCCGCGCGTAGCTACTATTATGCTATTTTCTGGGTAGTTAGGACCCAAAAGCATGTTATACTTAGATTAGAATTGCTTAAATCACCTCAAATTAGTAAATGAATTTAAAAATAGATTAAACGTTACTTTTCTCGAATTGTTAAAAGAGAACTTGTTTTATTTGGATAATGTCACACGATAATTCTTGATTGATTGTTTGAGCACATATATCTATGTGTACCTGCATCGCATGCATGATGCACGAGCAGGGTGTGTGTTTATTTTATGTTGAACGCGTCGCATGTTAGTTCGCGAGCGGAGTAATACATGCATCTATAGGCACGCCGTCAACCCTTGGCAAGTGCACATTTTATTTCTGTTAGAGCGGACCATCGACCTCGGCATGATTTGCGCATGACTTATTGTAGCTTGATAATTTTAAATGTGAAATTGCCCTTCATGGCTTGATTTAAATTGATAAGATAATGAAAAGTAAACCATGAAAATCCTTTATTATTTGTTGAAGGTGTTTTGCCTGTTTTTCGGCTTTGTGAGTTAGAACTGTTATGTAAAGTCCCTGATTTCCTCACACTTTTAGTGTATTATTATTGGACCTCTAGTAAGTATTGAAGTCGACCTCTCGTCTCTACTTCGTTGAGATTAGGCGGGATACTCATTGAGTACACGTTGTTTACGTACTCATACTACACTTCTGTGCATTTTTGTTGCACAGGTGTATGTATTTCTAGCGGTCTACTGAACGTAGCAGCACGAATGATTCTGGGACTAGGTGAGCTGCATTATTCGAGACGGCCGCAGCAAGAGCAGTCCCTTCCAGTATACTTTATTTACTTCATGTCCACTATATTCTGGACGGATGTTATATTTTATTTTTTCGTCAGTAGATGCTCATGTATTTGTGACACCGGGTTCTGGGATGGTTTATATTATTTGTATTAACTGTTTATCATTTAAATTTGATTTGAGACAACTACCTTTTAATTTCTAAACTTGCAGGAAAATCCTAGATTTCAAAAGTATTAAAACGAGATTTGGGATTAAGTAATTTGGTTGGCTTGCCTGATAATAGTGTCCGGCGCCATCGCGACCCTTAGTGGATTTTGGGTCGTAGCAACATGTTATCAGAGCACTAGGTTCCTAAGGTCTCACGAGTCATGAGCAAGTCTAGTAGAGTCTCGCGGATCAGAACGAAGACGTCTGCACTTATGCTCGGGAGGCTGCATGACTGTTAAGAGTACTTCCCTTCTTGATTCCATAGCGTGCGATTTGATCCTTGGGGGCATATGCCTTTAATTAATTATTATAAATCGAGAATTGAAGAATCATAATGGTACTACGAATGTGGTGCGGGATGTTTCTCCCGGTGTTGTTGATTGGGTCATTATCGTCGCCTTATAAGAGGATATCTTAATGTTTAATCTCAGTAACAATACTTCTGAGGGATTTGGGGTTGCACACAAGTTGCCATGATTCTTATGAATAACTGTTTCGTAGTAGTGATATGATGGTAGGATGTTTTGCCTACGTGTCGGGGCAGTGACTGACTTGAAAGAAGGTTTACTCGGTACATAATCAAGAGATTCAATGTTTTATTCATGGCAGGGGGAAGGGAATCGCGCAGAGAATGTTCAGGCTTGGGTTGATGAAGTAATGAGACTTGGTATTTGCAAGCGTTGTGGATCTTTCTTCTGTGATAGGGTGTCGTTGCCCTAATCGGACGTACTAAGTTTGTCAGTTTTTTGATCTAGTACAATTTGCCTTTGGGGCAAGACATTGCGAAATAGTATTGGAGATGCAACTATTAAATATCGCAAGGTGCGGTAGTTCGTGATTGAATCAGTATTTTTAATGTTGACGGTTCGATAAAGATGACCTTCGGAAAGGTTTAGAGTTAGCAACAATTGTGGGTTCAAGTGCCACGAAGTTAGATTTTATTTAAGACAGCCACTGAATATCAAAGGACAAATAAGGACATATGGAAAGCGTCAGTTAGTGTTTAAATTTTTTTAAAAAGGCCAGGTATATGAAGCAAAGTTCGAGTATTCGATTGAGGGGATCAGTTCTGTTAAAGTGGGAGAGTGGTAGAGGTGTATGTGGGCTTTGCAGTGGGATGACCACGTGCCCTAAGGAGAGCTTGGAGCAATTGAGAATGTTAGTGATTGATGATTGGGGTCTACGGATTTAATTTGAAGTATAGGCTATTACGCGGCAGGAAATTTGATATAGCAAAAAGGAGCTGCCTAAAAGAAAGAAGGATTCAGCATAACTTCGAATTGGAAGGTTGTTGCCGCATATTTAAATGATGTCAACGATGGGTAAATAGACTTGTGCAGCTGGAGAGTGAGCTTCGACTTAGGATGCATTATTGATGTAGTAATGATTGTACCCCGTGCAGCAGCGTTGGAAGATGATAGGGAGAGGTTTTATAGGTGGGTTACCCAAGTGAGCAGGTTAGCGGTCGCGTGGTTGGCGAGGCTTCTGCGAAGAATTCTATCGGTTATATAGCAAAGGGATCGGTTATGCAAATATGATTGATGAGTCAGAATATAAGAAGGAGTTTTACAAAAATATTCTGAGAATTGTGGCGGTTGACTGTGCGAGGTGATGTCAATAAAAGATAAACAGGATGGGTAAATTCCAGATTTGTGAAATGATGGCTTCATGCTAAGTGGGAGAGTGCCACCGCTTATGATTGGGTTACATGGTTAACTGCTTGCGAGACTTTTGGCTATTAGCATATCGATGGGATATTTCAACTACGGGAAAGGACCATAAGTGGTAATTTGAGCAAGGAAGTATTAAAAGTGGGCTATAGTTGGCCTTATTGGCCCATTTTCATACTTGGAAGAAGATTCAGGATTTTGTTCTGTATAGTTGCGGGTTCCAAGGGAAGTGTTTTTGCGGGTTCTTTACCAAGGGGGTATTCATGTGATGTAAGACTCATGGAGTTTATTATATTCGGGGCCAAGTCAGAGCGAGTGGCTCTTAACAGTGGTCATGGTAAATTCACAAGAAGGGATGTGATGCCTAATGATTTTGGGCGTATGGTTACAGGTAAGAATCAAGGTTGTTAGTAGCTTATTAGAAGAGGCACAAAATGTTCGGTGATGTTTTGCCTTGTGATATAGAAATTGGGAGGTGTGAAAATAGTTCATGGGGTTTGAGACAGCATGATCTCGCGGTTCAAGGTTACTCGGGGTGAGTGCGAATAGAGTATGGTAAGTGTTGGGTGGAGTTATTATTGTTTCGATGGCAATCAAGGATAAATTGGACGAAGATAGATTGGTTAACCATAATTGAGTTGGCATATTGGTGGTGGAGATCTGTTCCTTCTGTATGATCAAGTTATGCAATTGATTTGTGATGGTGCATATGAGGCTTGTCAGTTGCCGTAGTTGATATTATTCAGGAGAATTCGTCTATTATGACTTGTTGTGTGAAAGCGGATTACGGAAAGGCTATGGTGCCTTAGACCACTACCAAGATGTTGCATGTTCTACGGTTATAAGAATTTGCCTGTGTGTTGCTATGTTTCTCCTGAAGTGAGTTCAGCGAAAAGCTTTTATATGATGAAGTGTTGACCTATTAGTAGTTCCGGAGCTATGATAAGAATCATGTTCTATCGTGCGTTGGCATGTCGTGTGTAGTGAGTAGTATAGAATTTGGAGTGAGAATCAAGGTTGCAGTTCGGTGTGGACAAGGATGTCACAAGCTCGGATGAGCAGGAAAGGAGTTTTGATGTTTAGAGTAAGTTGGTATTTTCTTCAGCGTCACTTGAGATTGGTGTTTTATAAAAAGGGCTTGTGTCATGGTTGATGAGCCTTGATCGCATTTCAGCATTAGTACGGCCAGTGGTTTGGAGGTACGACCTGATTATTTGTTATGGTAGGTTGTGGGAGTGTGTCTCACAGAAAGATTGTATAAGTTTGACATGTGATTGCCTTATTGATTAAAGATTAACCCCAGTATGGAGATTTGTAATGATGTCGATAAATTGAGAATATATGCCTAGAGGGCACTCAGTTACTAAATTGTGCCCTGTAGATGAGTACTCCGGTTATGACAGGTGTTCCTGTGTATTATGAGAAGAGGGAAATTAGTATGGGCCTTCCAAGGGTTATTGGCTTAGTTTGATGCGATCAAGATCGACTTAAGGTCGGTGGATGGATCTAAAAGTTGATATCGACTCTATGTCAGGCCAATTATGTTCATTTCAGTGATGCACTCCTTATGGAAGAATTGTTGGGGTGTTATGTGGACGATAGAAATTTCATGTAATGATGTATTTCACCGTGCAAGTTGTGAGATGGCTTGGTGAATTGCTTATGTGTTGAGGATCCGCGTAGGTGTGATGTTATATGAGCATATGGCTCTTGAGATTCAGATTGTATATCGCACCTCAGTTGTGCTTGCACTTTGTAGCTTATAGCATTGTATGTCCCCTCAAGGATGGCATTATGCACCTAGTGTGCTTGTGACCGAAGTTTGATATTTCATTATAATGAACAAATTTAGCTCGATGTGCTTTTCTTATGTGAGATCTATCTATGGATCGGGTGGCACACCGCCATGGTCATGTTGTTCGGATCGGGTTGCGCACCGTAATAGTGTGAAGCTGAGTACTGTGAGCACGTGATTTTTACCCCAAGTAAAGAATTCCAAAATTAAAATAAATAATTTTTGTTACAATAATTTGTGACTCATGTGAGATACCAATACTGGTAAACTGGATGAACAATACACAAAAGGGAATTAATTACAAAAATGTCAAAAAATGGTAGAACAAATACTAGAAAATAGAAAATATAATAATATAATAATAGGATAAAATATAAAATACTTCAGAAAATAATAAAATAAATATAAA
>MU766494.1:0-46498 GCA_026770625.1 Nicotiana glauca
TACACACCCCCAGTGAGCGCCGTCGACGTTAAATGGATCGGGCTACACGCCGTAGCGGTCATGTGCATTGCATTGTATTCATGCATTGTTATTTACTTGTGCTATCTGTGGTTGCTGTTGTTGTTGGTTCGCAGTAAGGTATCGGACTGTTAGACATAGCTTTACTTTGTGGCACTTCGTGGATTTCTCATCTTCAGCTATTTTATATGCTTTTTACTCACTGAGTACTTATTACTCACCCCTACTCCCTGCACCTTTGTGTGCAGATTCAGGTTCACCGGAGATTAGCTGATCAGTCTCGTTTCCAGAGTATCAGAGTTGTTGAGGTAGCTGCTTGACGTTCGCAGGACCTGGCTTCTCTTCTTATTCNATGAGAATGTAAATGGTCGGGCTTGCCTAGCAGTTGTGTTGGGCGCCATCACGACCGGGATTGGGGTCGTGACAGCTAAGTATGAAGCCTGCATAATGGTATGAACATGGCAATTGACCAAGACATCGAAGAGTTATTTATCATGGGGGATTCCAATTTGATTATCCGGCAAGCCCAGGGAGAGTGGGAGACCTGAGATGTTAAGATCATTCCCTATCGGCAGCATGTGGAAGATCTCAGCAAGCGGTTCAAGTTGATAGAATTCAGGTACATTCCTCGGTGTCACAATGAACTAGCTGATGCATTCGCCACTCTAGCTTCGATGCTGCCTTACCCAGGCAGTGCTCATATTGATCGTTTGGAGATTCAAATCAAGGAAACGCATGGTTATTGTAACACGATTGAAGCAGAGTCAAGTATCCAGCCATGGTATCATGACATTAAAAGGTTTTTGGAAATGCAAGAATACCCTGAGCAAGCTACTGGAGATCAAAAGAGAACCATCAGACAGCATGTGGGTGGTTTCTTCTTGAGTGGTGATGTCTTGTATAAGTGGACCCCGGACCTCAACTTGTTGAGATGTGTTGACGCCGATGAAGCCGGAAGAATTATGCATGAGGTACACGCGAGAGTGTGCGGATCTCATATGAATGGGTATGTTTTGGCAAAGAAAATCCTTCAGGCAGGATATTATTGGATAACTATGGAGAAGGACTGCTTCAGCTTTGTCCTAAAATGCCATCAGTGTCAGGTGCACGGTGATTTGATTCATGCACCTCCAACAGAACTGCATCATATGTCAGCACCTTGGCCATTCGTTGCCTAGGGCATGGATGTCATTGGGCCAATCAAGCCAAAAGCTTCAAACGGACAGAGATTCATATTGGTTACTATTGACTACTTCACGAAGTGGGTTGAAGCCATCACTCTCAAGTCAGTCACCAAGAAAGCTGTGGTAGATTTTGTGCACTCTAATCTTATTTGCCGCTTTGACATTCCTGCAACTATCATCACAGATAATGCTGCCAACCTGAATAGTCGTTTAATGGAAGAAGTATGCGAACAATTCAAAATAATGCATAGAAACTCCACTCCCTACCGGCCCAAAGCCAATGGAGTTGTCGAAGAAGCTAATAAGAACATCAAGAAGATTTTGAGAAAGATGATTCAATGGCATGAAAAGCTGTCTTTTGCACTACTTGGATATCGCACCACGGTGCGCACATCGGTAGGAGCAACCCCATACCTGTTGATTTATGGAATTGAGGTTGTTATACCCGCAGAGGTAGAAATCCCTTCGCTCCAGATAATCGTTAAATCCGAGATTGAGGATAGTGAGTGGGTCAAGACTTGGCTAGAGCGGTTGTCATTAATTGACAAAAAAATGGATGGCTGCGGTTTGTCACGGACAGTTGTACCAATAAAGAATGGCCCGCGCTTATAACAAGAAAATGCATCCCAGGAATATTTAAGTGGGCCAACTCGTGTTAAGACGCATTCTCCCTCATCATCAGGAAGCAAAAGGAAAATTTGCTCCTAATTGGAAAGGTCCATATATTATCAGAAAGATATTGCCGAGAGGAGCATTGTATCTGGGAGACATCGAAGGAAATGATCCCGAAGCAGCTGTCAATGTAGATGCATTAAAAAGGTACTATGTTTAGGCCCTTTGCGATGATGACTTTTGTGCAATTGAGATGACGAAGGCTTTCCTTCCCGCTATCCAAACACTGTCGACCCTTCACAAACCCACTTGAGCCGGCTATGCTTCTTTGGCTACCCTCTTTGGAACCCAGAAGTACTATCGAAAAAAAAATGAAAATGATGAAAAGAGAAAAAGTAAGAAAGAAAAGAAAAAAAAACAAAAACATAAAAAAAACAAAAAAAAAACAAAAACAAATGTTTTTCCCTGAACTACGTCTGACATTAATCCGAAAGGATACGTATGCAGCCTCTCTCTGGGGTTCAGTCACACCAAAGCAAAAATCCCAACTCCCCCCAAAAGTGAAACTAGGGCAGATGATATAATGGATCGGCCATGAGCCTGCCAAAACGGTTCCAAGGTTGTAATTCCGTCTAAGATTCTTTTTACCCAGAAACCTTGTCCAAGTCCTTCCGATCAATTGGAAAAGGCGTGGGAAGTAAAAAACATCATTGTTGGAATTTGATGCAATCCAAATTGAGAGAAATAAAATGAGAGAGTCTTATCGGTGAAAACCTACAGGCACCATAAGGCGACGGTGAGTAGAGAAATTGAAAAATGAGAGAGTCCGCTTAGTCAAAACTCGTAAAAAAGCACTATGGGGCGACAACGAGAAGAGAAATGAGATAGGTCGATTGGCGAAAACCCGCAAAGGGCGTTGTCGGCCAAAAAGTAGACATCTCACCACTAAAAGAATCCTGGCAAGGTTCCCTGGTTTTGAAATATAGATTAACGGGTTTACGAGAAGCTGGAAATTTTGTGCGGGTCGGACATCCAGTCCAAGAAGCATGCCATATCTATTTGAAGCCGACATCCACTCCCCAGATAAGTCCTTCTTTTCCCCCAGAAAGGGACGCTTCTTTTTAAACTCATCTTCTTGCCTTTGTTTACTTTTCTTTAAATCCCTTTCGGTTTAACTCTGATTCCGGGACTATTACAAAGAAAAGGTGGCAGGACTAGTTTTACAGGGCTCCACCTAGCAAAAGCCAAAGAAAGAACCCAGCCTCAGCGGGTGCGTCAAGCCAATCCCGAATGGCCATGATTATGGATGCTTTCAAATCAAGGACATTGAAAAGGAAAGAAAGTCAAGGACAAAGGTTCTAAGAGTAAAGTAAAGTGAAAAGGCAAAGCCTCGAACGGGCAAATTGTCGTGAAATCCTAAAAGATGAGTCCTCCGGTTTGAAAGAGAGAGTAGTCCTCAAAACCAGCAAGCAGTAGAGGTCCTCAACAGAAGCTAGGCCGGGATCAAGCAATCAAGGCCACAAAACCAACCACCGTTTCAAACTAACAATTATTTTGTTTGAAAATTGAAACAGGTGCAATCCAAGCGACAGCACAAAAGTGGGTGCAACCAATAGAAAAGAAATGCGCAAGTGCTGAAACAGCTTTACAGCAAATAACCAATGCAAAAGGGAAGTTTCCTCCAAGTTCTTTCCTGCATCTTATCAGAAAATAATAAAAAAGAGACATAACAAAAGAAGAAAATCCCCAAAAACCGATAGTTTAGGATTCCCAACATCAACCTGTTACTTTCTTAGCCAACATTAGGGCTCGAACGCATGAGTTGAGCATTTCCTTTTTAGCCAACATTAGGGCTCCAACCCCTTAGTGAGCATTTTTCTTTTAGCCAACATTAGGGCTTCAACCCCTGAGTTGAGTATTTTCCTTTTAGCCAACATTAGGGCTTCAACCCCTGAGTTGAGCATTTTTCCCTTTAGCCAATATTAGGGCCCCAACCCCTTAGTTGAGCGTTTGTCCTTTTTACCTAACATAGGGCTCCAACCCTGAGTTGAGCATTTTTCTCTTTAGCCAACATTAGGGCTCTAACCCCTGAGTTGAGCTTTTTTCCTTTTAGAATACATAAGGGCTCCAACACCTGAGTTGAGCGTTTTTCCCTTTAGACAATATTAGGGCTCCAACCCCTGAGTTGAGCATTTTTCCTTTTAGCCAACATTAGGGCTCCAACCCCTGAGTTGAGCATTTTTCCTTTAGCCAACATTAGGGCTCCAACCTCTGAGTTGAGCACTTTTTCCTTTTAGCCAATATTAGGGCTCCATCCCCTGAGTTGACCGTTTTCCCTTTTAGCTAACATTAGGGCTCCAACCCCTGAGTTGAGCGTTTTTTCCTTTAGCCAACATTAAGGCTCCAACCCCTGAGTTGAGCATTTTTTCTTTAGCCAACATTAAGGCTCCAATCCCTGAGTTGTGACCTTTTGCCAATATTAGGGCTCCAATCCCTGATTTGAGCATTTTCCTTTTAGCTAATATTAGGGCTCCAACCCCTGAGTTGAGCATTTTTCCTTTAGCTAAAATTAAGGCTCCAACCCCTAAGTTGAGCGTTTATCCTTTAGCCAACATTAGAGCTCCAACCCTTGAGTTGAGCGTTTTCCCTTTTAGCCAACATTAGGGCTCCAACCCCTGAGTTGAGCATTTTTCCCTTTTAGGCAACATTAGGGCTCCAATCCCTGAGTTGAGCGTTTTCCCTTTTATCTAACATTAGGGCTCCAACCCCTGAGTTGAGCATTTTTTCCTTTAGCCAACATTAAGGTTCCAACCCCTGAGTTGAGCATTTTTTCTTTAGCCAACATTAGGGCTCCAATCCCTGAGTTGTGCTTTTTACCTTTTGCCAATATTAGGGCTCCAATACCTGAGTTGTGCCTTTAGAGCACGGTACCATTCCCTAATCCGTTCTATCATAGATAAATACAATTCTTGAAAATAAATAATAATATTATTAATAATAATAATAATAAAAAAAAAGAGAAAAAGAGAGAATGAGTTTAGATTTTGTCACAAATAACTCACGAAATTTTCCTAGTGAAAACTGTGGCAGAAAATTTTGTTCGTTTATTTGTTTTGGTGTCTAAACAGGTTTGACCTCGAGGCACATGGTTCGAGATGACCAAAAGGACAAGTCTCAATCCATAATAAAGAAAAGAAGAAAAGAACAAAAATAAATGAATTCAAAAAGTTGAAGCGAACAAAGGTGCGGATTGCTCAAAATTTGATTGAAGTCACAAGCTCCGCCGATCCCGTTTTGATCCAATTCTGAAGAAAGAACTGACACCTACAACTTACGAGCATCAAGATTCAGATCAAAGTCCATAGCAAAATCATCTAAGACTCAACATCAAGCTTCAAGAAATTTATAGATAGGAATCTTGTAACTCATAGTTGATAGGTATAGCTAGCTTAGCTTTGATTTCCTTTTTTGGTGTAATAAGGAGGTCAGGAAGCAGTAGCAGTAGCACCAGCAGTGAAATCACAGCTCCTGGTAGTCCCAGCTACCAAAACTTCCAGAACTCCAATGACCTAATTCCTTTATAGCCAAAGATATGTAGGCAACCTCTGAAGAAGGGTTCGGTCAGACAGTTTTCAAAAATGTTTCTCATGGAATGCCAAGTAGGCAAAAATCTCTCATAATTGCTCATTTATCTTTGCCCGAAAATCCTTCGTGTCTCCAAGCAAAGATGGGCAGCTGTGAGCACGTGATTTTTGCCTCGTTTGAATTATTCCTATAGAATTCATAAAATTAGGATTTTTCTTTTAATTATTTAAATTTAGAATTTAATTACATGATTTTGTGTTTGATTGTATTTTTTGTGCATTTTTAATTGATATAATTCATAAAAATACAAAATAGCATACCTGCATTTAGGTCCCCATTTTAATATTTTTATTAGTCAATTAACATTACAAAAATGGAAGAAAATAACAAAAATAGCCCCTTTTTATATTTTTACTTTTAATTTTGATTTTTTAATTTTCTTTTAAGATGGGACTTAGTTAATTTTTGAAATTAATTAGTTTAGTTGTAGTATTAAATCATGTCTTTATTTTTTTAATATTTTTTGCATTTAGCAAAAAAACAAAATTAAAAATGAGTGAGATAAATAAAAAGAATTAAAAAAGGGTGCAAAATCAGGCTGGCCCAATTTTGGGCCAAATTTTGATCCCAGCCCAAGTCAATTCCGCCCCAGACCTGTTCAAACCTAGTCCAACCCAGGATCCAGCCCGGTCCAGACCTAAACCCCTCAAAACGACGTCGTTTGGGGAGTTTTAATCCTGACCGTCTAGGTTTTTTTATCTGACAGTCAGGAACTGATGGATTCCTAATATATCAGTGTCCAAACGTATGCCTTCCCCCCCCTTTTGCCATCTCGAATTACCTCTATACACACCACCACTCCTCCGCCACCTTCCGCCGTCCGCCGCAGGCCGAAAATTGCCTCTACCGGCGGCAATTCTCCAAACATTACCAAATTAACAGCATAGTCTCCCCTCTTTCTCCCCTTTTCAAATCCGACTCCAGTTTCCCTCAAAACGCACCAAACTCTTCAAATCTTTGTTTGAATTTATAAACCATAGTCGCCGCCTTTGTTCTCCGGTGGCGGCGCCACCCTCAAATCCTATCAAACTTACACCATGCACTCACCTTGACCCCTATCCCCAAATCTCAAACTAGTTTCCTTCAAACCCAGCCAAAATTCCCCGAATCCTAAATCTAGGGTTCCTAGTCGAAGCCAAAGGAATTTTGGCCTTGCTCAAATTTTCCAGTGTTCTATTGGTCCTCAAATGATGTTGTTTGTTTATGTTTGGCAAAAATAGGCAAATAACATTATTTAGGATCAGATTTGAAAGGACAGCCAACTAGAAGACCTAAATCAGTAAGGTTTCTTTCAAATGATGTTAATTGATTTAGAATTTTTAGGGTTTTTGATTGATTTTTGTTCCGTTGATTTTGTTCTATTTTAGTTTTTTTTTTGGTTTAATTTTTGTTCTGTTTTGATTTTTCTGTTAGTTTGATTTTGTATTTGGTTTCGATTGAATAATTCATGATTTTTGCTGTTAATTTGATTCTAGTTTCAAGTTTGTTTGATTGTCGTTAATTGTTAGTTTACTGTTTGTTAGAATTAATTTCCATGTTTTGATTTGTTAGATTGCTTGATTAGTTCAATTCTTAGAATTTGTTTGGCTATAGCTGAATGATTCCATCCCCTGGGTAATCAACCATGGTTATTTGACCAAGTTAACAGGGCTGGAGTTAGTTTTGACTAGGATAGTAATTCAGAATCCAAATTAAGGGTAATATAGGTATTTCAAAATAAATAATAAAGCAGTAACTGAAATTGGAAACCCCTAGAACTTTCTAGATGGGGTTCCAATTAGAATTTCAGGGATTTAGTGGTCTAACTTGCGCAACAAGCCATAAATAAGGGACTAACTAGCTAAAATTTAAAATTAAAAGAGGGACCTATGGTGTAAATAAAAATATGAAGGTTGCCCTGGGCTTTGCCTGTAAAAAGGCATACTCATTTCCTTGTTTCACAAGTTTTGAAGCCTAGAAGGTTAAAAAACAATCTGGAGAAGTTTAGAAAATCTGAAAATTCAAAAACAAGTTTCTAGAAGCCTTAGAGATCCAAAACTCTGAAAATTTCAAAATTCAAATTCCAGATCTTAGAGAAATCAGAAAAATCCAAAAAAAAATCAAACTCAAAAGCTACTGAAAACTACTAAAAGAAAATCCAGAAATCACTACTGTTTCATTGAAGCCTTCTTGATAATCTCATGTCCAAAAACTTCTGAAATCACTACTGTTTCATCGAAATCACTACTGTTCTGTTTGCTGGATTAGTTTTTAACTTGTTGCTGAATCAAAGTTTCTCAAAGTTGGGCACTCTTTGCTTATTGCTAGGTTTATATCATTGTTGTGTTGCTGCTGTTTTCATTTGCTGTTGTCTGCCCTACTGATTCTCATTTCCTTCATTTATTCACCTTCCAGGTACTCCTTTGGTCTCATACAACTTGTGAAGATTCAATGTAGGATTGATTTGGAAGATTAAATGATGAAATATTATTGGATTCGATCTCTGAAATTTCTTGTTCTCTTTTTAGTTTAAAGGCATAGAGTAGTCATGTTTATTTGACAATATATTGATTTGTAAATAATTAGACTATTGGACCTTTTATAATGGTATGAATGTTCTGCCAGTAACATTAGTTTAGTATTGACTTATAAATAACTAGACTGTTGGACTTTTTAGAATTGTATGAATGTACTGCCAAGTAGCGTTAGTTTAGTATAGTTAACTTTAGCCTTATATTTTCATGTTAGTTTGAACTTGTCTTGTAGCTTAAAAAAGGGGTGGTTACTTCATTTTGTTCATCATGTGCCTGTTAAATTGCAACCCACAAGAATTTATTTATATTTTTACAAATCGTAAAAAAATAGAATTCTTTACATCCATACCGTATGTCAGTTTGGAGGTTCATAGGTCAATTTGATAGCCACAGTTAGAAATGGGCACGTTAATGAGTTTCGACAATTGTGTCCAGTTTTTAGATCATTTCTGAGCTTGTTTAAGGTGTCTTGTTTGAAATTAACTAGCTGTTAGATTCCAGGTTGATTATATTAGTTATCCATAGACAAACGTGAAATATTTGCATGTTAGTACTTGATTTGAATAAGTGGTTCATTTGTTTTACAAAGCTGTTAACAGGCCTAGAAATTAACTTCATGGGCTCGGTCATAATCCAAGGCAACAAGGCACTTGTGTTTAAATGATATCTGGGCCTAATTTCATAATCGGAAGCCAAAACTGGACAGCTTCTAATAAAAGCTGCCAGAATTTTCCCTCACTTCTAGGCTAACTTTGAAGCCTAATGTACTGGAGGCTTGAATCTGTATTTGGAATTATTGGTTTAATTTTATTATATGGACTTGGGCCTTCCAAGTTTAAGTAGCAAATTTGAATTAAGCGGTCTTCGATCCTGGAGATCTGCTTGTTTGAATTTAGACTTGATCTTGAGGCCCAAGTTTGCTTGAATGCGTTAAGTAATAATTAATTAATGATAATTAATTAGGCCTTTAGAGACATTCTTTAATAGAGAACAATAGTCCCTTTTAGGATGGCCTTTAAAAACGAGGTGCGTCGCGCAAACAAAATACACAAATTGCGTGGCCCTCTTTGTTTACTTCATTAAAATATTTAGAGCTCGGGACGTGCCATTTAGCGAATTTTCATGGCCTCCCGCAAAGTTAATAACACATTAGTCGCTTTAGGCGCGTTCTTTAATAATCTTACATTCCTAAATTTGGGTGTGCATTTCATGTGACCCAAATTCAAATCCCAAAACATTAAATAAAGTGTGTCGAGGATCGTGCATTTCATGTGACGTGATCCAAAAATATGTTTTAAACGACGTTCAATTTCCTATAAAAATTAATTAAAAGCGGTAAATAATTTTAAAATTGCACTATAGGATGACATGTTTTAAAATCAGATAATGAGCCAATTATAGTAGTTTAAGCAACCGTGCTAGAATCACAGAATCCGGGGGTGCCTAACACGTTCCTTCGGGTTAACAAAATTCCTTACTTAGAATTTCTGGTTGGCAGACTTCTCTTGGAAAGTCAAAAATTTCTTCGATTTGGGATTCAAGATAAACCGGTGACTTGGGATACCAAAAGTCAAACCTATCCCAAGTGGCGACTCTGAATAAATTAATAATACCATTTCGAATAACGTCACTTTAATTGGAAAAACTCCCTTATACATTATCCTTCGTGAGTGGTGTGTAAAAAAGGAGGTGTGACAAAACTATGCGCCAAGATTTGAATCTTGTAATTTGTGTGTTGCAAGATGCACTTATTATAAGTTCAAAAAAATTTCCTGACATTTATGTAGGTAATTACAACAGAAAACCAAAACGTAAAATAAAGAGAAGTTAGATGGGAAGCTACATATAGAAAGAACAAAAGGCACATTAGCAAGGAAAGAAATAATAAGATAATAATGAAATATAAATGACATGGTAGTTACAAAGAAGAATTAAAAAAATAGATTAATAAGTAAAGAAAGAATAAGATAACAATAATGAGATATAAATGACCCATAGAAATTGGCTAATCCGTTCAGATCAAAATGAGGAAAAAAAAGCCAAAAAAATGAGAATAAAGATAAATGGTACAGCTAGCCAAACACATATGCCATTGTAGACAATAAATTTGTGTCGAGAAAATAAAATCAAGACTGAAAAATATCACAACAATCGTAGTATTTTATTTCGAATAATTTGAGTGTACAATCTATGTGAATCCTCTGATTCTTCTTTTCAATGGTAAATAAATTCAAGAGCCTTTGAACTTGATCTTGAATCTATGTTTGTTGCCACAAACAATGATCTTGTTCTTGAGCTTGAGCTTGATTACTTGGACTTGAACTTGATTTTGTCTTCGTTCTTGAGCTTGAACTTGATTTGTTCTTCGTTCTTGAGCTTGAACTTGACTTGTTCTTCGTTCTTGAGCTGGAACTTGATTTCTTGAAATTGAACTTGAAGCTTGAAACTTGTGGAGGAATTTGCAGCGTTTGATCCACGAGCTCTTTCTTGCTTCTTGTTATAACTTCTAGTGTCCCTTTTTTGAGTTATGAAGAGCCCTATTTATAGTTGTGGAAGAAAGAAGTCATGATAAGAACAAACTCTTTCCGATCAATCAAATTGAAATGTGACATGACCGCATTTGATTGGCCAGAACATGTCACTTGTACATGTGGCACGATTTCATTGGCCTTTCAGAGTGACTGGGCATACCTTGTCATTTTGACATGTGGCATGGTCCTATTGGCTCTTCCGTTTGACTTGGCATGCCACGTCATTTGACACGTGGCCCCAAAATGGGCCTCTAGGAAGATGTCATCATGAGCTTAATGAAGTGGGCTCATCACTTTAGCCCAACTAAATGTGCTAGCCCAATGGATTAAGACTTATTTATTTAATCCATATATATTGGACTTATATAACTAATTCAATTATATTAGCCCAATAAATTTGTTTGAACTAATATATCTTGAATTTAAAATATAGTCCCAAGTATTTTATGGATTTGATTCCTATAAAATTTATATGCCTCCAAATGCCCCCTACTTCAAGTCTTATCAGAGTGTAGACTTGTTGTAACCGAAAATGGGGCTTGAAGTATTGGCTGACTATTAAATTTGTCGCATGCCAGATTAGAATGCAAAGTATCACCTATGCAATTTGTTACATGTATACCCATTCAATTACTTGAACAACGTAATAACTGAGCAAGGACAAAGGCACAGCCATGCAAACTATCATTTTAATATGCATTGTAACTGCCAATGACATTTATATTTCCTAGTAAGAAACGAATTCTCTCTTGTGGTAATGATTAGATACATTTCACGTGAAAGATCCTTAATCCAATAACAATCTGAGTTGCTTTAGCATTCCTGTATTGCCGCCGAGATTAGACTCCTCCTTCGAAGAAACATTGCAGTAGCTGAATCCTATGCGGAAAACAATTGTAAAACATATGATCCCAAATCGGACTTTACTCTTTTAAGTCATCTCTTCCATGCTATATAAGGCTGCATGCACTCACTACGTTGAACATCGATTTACATTGTTCTTAAATCAAAAGAAGTACGACAGTGCCGAGGTAACTTCTTTTTCTTTCTTTTGCGTCTTTTTTTTTGTCATCTTTTTTTTTTAGGTCAAACAAGGAGGGTCGTCAAGTACTAAGTTGAAGACTTCAACTTGGAGACTTCGAGGGCTTAAATATTTCAGCTTCTCTTTTGCTTTACATTGTTCGACTTTCGTCTTAATCGCATAATTTTCAGCTTTACGTGCTTGTAACAAATGATTCATATCTTGTCGTGGGAGAGTCCAAATAATGAACCGTTTGATGACTTCAATATCTAAAATATATCCAATACTCAGAATAAAAAACCTTCAGAATCGCGTCGGATAATACTTTGAAACCAACTTTAGATTTCACCATGTTGAAAATTTCAGATTTGCGCAGTCTCACCAAAAAATTCATATCTCGGTAAGAAATATTGAAATTGAAAACCGTTTAATTTCAAGAAAACTAGACTTCAAGATCTAGAACATATCCAAAAGTCTCAATCAAACAACTTCAGAATCGTCTCAGATAATATTTTGAAATCAACTTTACATTGCACCGCCCTATCAATTCCAGATATGCGCAGTTTCACCAAAAAAACTCATATCTTGGTATAGGAACGTCGAAATTAGGAACTGTTTGATTTATTGAAAACTAGACTTCAAGATCTAGAATATATCCAAAATTCTCAATCAAACAACTTCGAAATCGTCCCAGATAATATTTTGAAATTAACTTTTCATCGCACCACGCCATCAATTTCAGATTTGCGCAATTTCACCAAAAACCTCATATCTTGGTGTAGGAAATTCGACATTACGAACCGTTTTGATTTATTAAAAGCTAGACTTCAAGATCTAGAGCATATCTGAAATGCAAAATATAATACCTTAAGGGTAGTTTCAGATAATATTCCATAATCAACATAAAATTCTGACCCGCTGACGATTTTAGATTTCGGGACTTCACCAAAACTTTTGTATCTTGGTATGGAAGCCTCAAGATCGGAATATGTCTTACTTACTATCAATCAGAATTTTAGAGCTATGTTCTCACAAATATCTTGGGTTCAAATCTCACTGAAACGTTGTGCCAAGCAATCTTTTTCTTATTCGTGCGTTTCCTTTTGACGCATTTCTTCTCTTCCACTTTTTTTTAAGGCAGAAGGCGGACTTGGAGACAAAAAAAACTTGAAGGTTGGCGAACCTGAATATATAGAGAATAGCTGGACTTCAATGCAAATACTTGACATCCTCCTAAAATCGGCTCATTGAAAATATCAGTTTACCATGGAGGGTTGCCCCATTTAAATCAAATAAGATCAAAGTTCAACAGGAGGATGGCGTTTCAGCTTGATCTTACATTCCTTCATACTTCATTTGAACAAAAATCGGGGCAATATATATCTTTTGAACTTATGCGACTGAACTTAGAATGAAACTCTAAGCTGCCTACGTACCTCGGTGAAGAGGATCAAGTCATACCGTAGTTCAGACTGGGTAGATTTTTTATTTTTTGATTTTTTTTGCGTCCTAACTTTTGCCTAGGCTGCCTCTTTCGAGATTTTCAACCTAGCGGACTTTTTTTGGGGTCGTACACAGTTTATACTCTTGCGGGACAAAAGTGTAGCAACATGCAGTTTAGGCTCGTGCGCCAAGGAGCATTGCAACTTCAAGGATAATACTTCTTCAAAAACTTGCCATTGATAGGGCCGATCCTCATACTATCCGGATCAACCAGCTTGTAAGCCCCACTTGAGTAAGCTTCTTGTACGACATATGGCCCATCCCATTTTGAAGTGAACTTCCCAACAGGTTTATGGGAAGTAATTATGGGTGTTCGTACGACAAGGACTTGATCTCCTACATGAAAGGATCTCGGGCGAACTCTTTTATTGAAGGCGCGAGATGATCGAGCTTGATAACGTTCAAGAGTCTGTTGAGCTTCCAATCTCTTTTCATCCAGAGCTTCCAACTCTGCCAATCGAAGTCGAGCATTTTCTTCATCAGTGATCCCTTCTTGAATAGCCAGTCATAATGAAGGTATTTGACGTTCAAGTGGCAAGACAGCTTCGACTCCATAAATGAGTGAATAAGGAGTCGCATGTGTTGGCGTGCGGTGAGTCGTCCTATATGCCCATAGAGCTTCTTCTATATGGTCATTCCAGTCTCGTTTGGATTTGGAGACGACTTTCTTTAACAAGTTGCATAGAGTCTTGTTGGATGCCTCAGCTAGACCATTGGCGGCAGCATTGTACATCGAAAATTTACATTTCTTGAAGCCAAAGAGATCACAAATATTGTTCATCAACCTATTATCGAATGGCTTTCCATTATCCGTTATTATGTAACAAGGAATGCCAAAGCGATAAATAGTGTTTACTCAGATGAAACTTGCAACATTTTCCTTCTTTACTTCTTTAAGAGCAACAACTTCAACCCATTTTGAGAAGTAGTCGGTTGCAGCCAAGATGTATAGGTGCCCACCAGAGGACTTTGGCAGTGGTCCAACAACATCCAATCCCCAAGTATCAAATGGCCAGGATGCAACAGTTGGGTGCAACACTTCAGGAGGTTGCTGAATAATATTCGCATTGAATTGACAAGCCTTGCATCTTCGAGCGTAGTCCAAGCAATCTTTTACCATTGTTGGCCAATAATATCCCATTCTTTTTATATGGAAGTGGAGCTTTGGTCCAGATTGGTGTGACCCACATGCCCCCGATGTACCTCTTGCAAAGCTTGGAGAGCTTCTTCTTCTCCTAGGCATTGCAAGAGTACTCCATCGAACAACCTTCTATATAGAGTAACCTTGTAGTAAAGGAAGCGAGATGCACGACGACAGATTTCAGTCCTTCTCCTCGGATCTTCTGGAAGTATCCCATAACATAACTAGTTGATAATGGGGTCGCAATTCTTCTTTCTCAACTTCAAAAATAGCAACAAGATGCGTGAGTTCGTTTTCTACACCTTCGGCCTTATTTGGCGGTGGTACTACCCATTTTTGGTAGACGGTAACTTGCGCTTGGTCAGGCAGGCTAATGATGAAGCTTGAGAAGCTAAAGCATCAACCTTCTTATTTTCTTTCCTTTCCAAATGCTGAATAGTCACATCACCGAGCCACCCCATCAATGTTTTAGCGTAATCATGATATGGGCGTAGTTCAGGCTTCTTGACCTCGTAACTACCCAAAAGTTGATTGACTACTAACTTGGAGTCACCAAAGACTTGCAATTGCAATTGCTTCATACCAACGGTCATTTCAAGACCGAGTATTAATGCTTGATACTTAGCAACATTGTTGGAACAGAGTTGTGTCAAGGTGAAAGAGTAGGGCAAGACTTTACCTTGGGGAGTGACAAATACTATGCCAGCCCCAGCTCCCCCACGATGCGCAGCACCATCAAAGCACATCTTCCATGGAGGTTGAACTTCAACGACCATTGCGTCCTCATCAGGTAGTTCATCAGTTAGCTCCCATTCATTAGGTATCGGATGATCTGCCAAGAAGTTTGCCAATGCTTGTCCTTTTACAGCCTTTTGAGGGATGTACAAAATCTCGAATTGTTGAAATTGGAGGTACCATCTCGCTAGTCGATCACTAAGAACAGGTTTTGACATTACGAACTTGATGGGATTTGCTTTAGAAATAAGATGGACAACATGAGCTTGAAAGTAGTGCTTCAATTTTTGAATTGAGAAGACTAGCGCCAAACACAACTTTTCAATTGGTGAATAATTCAACTCGTTAGGTGTCATCATCCTGCTCAAGTAGTAAAGAGTGTTTTCTTTCCCCTTACTATTTTCTTGGGCCAACAGTGCTCCAACAGATCTTTCCTGCACCGTGATGGATAGTATCAATGGCTTTCCAGGTATAGGAGCTGCTAAAACTGGAGGCTTCATCAAGTAAGTTTTGATACTTTTGAAGGCATTGCTACAAGCTTGGTCCCACTTGAAAGGAAATGCCTTTCTTCATGAGGCGACTAAGTGGTTGGCACCTCCCAGTCAGGTTTGATATGAATCTTCTAAGGTATGCTAGCTTTTCTTGAAAACTTTTTAATTCATGGATATCTCGAGGCTCAGGCATTTTCAAAATGGCATCCACTTTGGCTTAATCAATTTCGATCCCTTGATATCGAACAATGAAACCAAGGAACTTCCCAGAAGTAACTCCAAAGGTACATTTCAATGGATTTATCCTAAGTTGGTATCTCCTGAGCAATTCAAATACCATCCTTAAGTCTTTCATGTGGTCACCCTTCTATCTTGATTTCACCACCAAGTCGCCAGCATAGCATTCGACATTCTTGTGGAGAAGATCATCGAAAATATTCGGCATAGCCCTTTGTTAAGTAGCACCAGCGTTCTTCAAGCTAAAAGGCATTACCTTGTAGCAATAAATACCCTTTGGGGTACGAAATGCAGTAAGATCTTCATCTTTTGGTGCCATGCATATTTGGTTATAGCCCGACGAACCGTCCATGAAAGACATTGCCTCGTAACTAGTAGTAGCATCGATCATCAGTTCTGTAATAGAAAGCGGGAATTCATCTTTGGGACACGCATTATTGAGGTCCCTGAAGTCAACGAATACTCGAATCTGGCCATTCTTCTTCCTTACAGGGACAATACTTGAAACCCATGTTGGGTATTTAACTTCCCGAATAAATCCAGCTTCAATGATTTTGTTAACTTCAGTTTTAATCAGGGGAACCAAGTCCGGCCTAAAACGCCTTTGAGCTTGTTTAACAGGGCGAGCACCATTTTTGACTGCAAGGTGATGGACTGCTCTCTTTGTAACTCCAAGCAAAGACATCCCTGAACTCTTTGAGTAACTCAATATAAGTGCCCTCTTCATCGGCTTCTAGTAAAGCACTTAGGTAGTTGGGTCTTGGTTCTTCATTGATGCCAAGGTTTACTTCTTTTAAGGCATCAATCGTTGCCTTCACCCCTTCTTCAAGTTCTGGAGGACCATCATTTGCATCTTCATCTTCTTGAGGTCCCCATCGATGAAGGATATGTGATAACATGGTGAATTATCGTCCAATTTCTCATCATCCTCCATTAGAGATAAAACACCATGCTCGCCTTGTGCAATAACATGATACGAAGAACCCATACTTTCTTCATCTTCATCACGTTATTTAGTGTAGAGCACAGTGTATGGCTTTACCTTCAGTACTTCATCACACGAAACCATGACTTTCATTTGTCGCTTCATTCTAGAAGGAACCAGACTTTGGAAATCTTTAGAGATCTTGTGAATTTTGGGTGAGCGGGTGTTCTTGTATTTTGATAATTCCTCTGAAACTTATTCCCCTTCTTTAATGGACCCAATCTTTCAAATACAGAAGTCCTCACAGTTGATTTTCCAAGTTGATCAAAGATAGAAGGCCTGTTAGAAGCGACAGATTCATCTTCTGCACTGATATAATTGCTACTTGCCCTTATTATTGAGATGCGCATTGGTGATAGTTGCTTGTATCCTAGACCTTCACGTGGTTGCCTCATTGCAGCTTCTGATGGGAGCTTCCCTAACTTTGATGGCTCATTGGGATTGTATCCAGCTTTTGCAAATAGCTTGTAAGTGTTAGGATCAAAAACCTCATCTGTTCGCTTTGTAGGGAGTGCCACATTCTGCAAATAATTTTGGGCTACAAACCCTGCAAGTGGCATTAAAGATGACTTTACTGCCTTAATTCGTTTGATCGGAAGAGTTAACCCTTTTTGTGTGTTAGCTTGGCGATTAGATGATTCACCTTCATCTTTCTTTCTTTCTTTTAGGGAAATATTAGAGCGTCATACTTACTTTCTTGCCATAAGACGTAATATTCCCTCCATAAGATTTATTCACGCTGGGTTGTACCTCCTCACTAACAACTTTGGCTTCACTAGTAGTCACCTCTTCTCTTTTAGTTGAGGGATCTTTATTCTTGCTTTTCATACCATCATCATCTTTCAGCTCCTTCACAATGCGGTTCTTCAAGTAGAACTTTGCGTCGGCAAAGTGTGACTCAGCCTTGGTGAATGGCTCATCATCAGCAACTATCGTCTTCTCAACTTCACCCTCGTAGTATTTTAAACATTGATGGTAGGTAGATGGAACTACTTTATTCTCATGTATCCAAGGCCTCCCAAGCAAAATATTGTATAAAGTCTTCGCGTCGATCACATGAAGCCATGCACTTGATTGAATATCTTCAATAGTGATTCCCATTCTGATCACGTCTATGGCTCTTTTCCCCCCTTGGTTGAATCCTTTGATCATCACATGACTTTTTGAGAGTTCGTTCATAGGAATACCAAGTTCTTTCACAGTGTGGATTGGCAAAATATTTACTGAGGATCCTCCATCAACCAAAATCCAATTTACCCTTTCATCACGCATATAGCCAACCAGGTACAATGGGCAATTATGAGGAGTGTCACCTAGAAAAAGATCGTTATTTGTGAACGTGACCTTTTCCTCACAAGCATTAACTTCTTGAGGAGTGGACTCGATGGGATTTTCCGAAGATGGTGCCAATGGTAGGTCATCACTCTTTTCTTCCCCTTTGTCAACATGGCAACAAGAGGCATCAATGCCCTCATGGGAAATCTTCGTGCGGAACCAACTTGGTAAAAACTCCTCCAAAGTCACTGGATTTCGTGGTTTTTGAGAATGGTGCATCTCCACTTTTTCTTTCTTCAAATGCCTAACTGGATTCTTTTTTCGTTGGTCTTTTTACCATCATCTTCCTTGTTGGTTGTTCTACTGATTCTTTTCGTTGGCTCCTTTTGTGGCGCCTACGAAAAGTCACCAACATCCATCCTTCATTATCATCAGGTTGGTTTAGTTCAGATTTGTCGCTCTCCAGTAATTCTTCATTTTTACTTTCTTTAAAACTACATAATTCATCCAGACTGAATGAGCCCAAGGTGATAGAGACTTGGTTTGTGCTTGCTTTCTCATATTCAAGCACAATCTTCTTTTTGCGAGCCAATTCCATGACTTTATCCTTGAAGACAAAGAACTTCTCTAGAGGGTGGCTTACAAGTCAGTGATATTTGCATTAATTTGGGTCATTTGTTTTCCCAGCTTCATTTGGTCTCTTCATCTCCGAAAGCTCAATAAGATTTAACTCGAGGAGTTCTTCGAAAATGGCTGGCACATCAGAATCCAGGAATGGGTACTCTTTTACCTGCATTTCTTTTAGAGTCAACTTTCCACTTGGTTTGTCTTGAAAAGAAGTGGATTTCATACTCTGCTTCTTGCTCACCTTCGTCTTGAACTTCATAGGTGACGTGTTGACATTCATGGCTTCTTTGCTTTCAGACTTAGGTACGAACTTACCCCACTTCCTGACTTCTTGTTTGTCATTCCCTTTGCGAGGTTCATAGATGGGTAGAATTTCATTTCCGGCGGAGGCCATGCTCAATTCCATGTCATGGGGACGAGTTGCAAGTTCTTCAAATGTGCCAGGCTTAATACCTTGCAAGATGTGGCGCAATCCCCAATAGATGCCTTGGATGCACATCTCTATGCCTGAAGCTTCACATCTCTATGCAGTTGAGGCTTGTATTCCTCCAACGATTGATAAAGTCGATAAATGGTTCCCCTTTGTTTGACAAGTATTTGTAAGCTCGATCATACTCACAGTGCGTCTTGTGCTATAAAAGTGATTGAGGAATTCTTGCTCTAGTTGATCCCACCTATCAACAGATCTAGCCTCGAGGTCCGTGTACCAATCAAAAGCATTTTCTTTTAATGAGCGGACAAACTACTTGACAAGGCAATCTCCATAAGTCCTAGCATTGTTGCATGTCTTAACAAAGTGCGCCACATATTGCTTTGGGTTACCTTTACCATCAAACTATTGAAACTTTGGAGGTTGATAGCCGGCAAGCATCTTCAACATATCAACCCTTGCAGTGCGGCTTTGCATATGTAAGGGAGGATTTGGCAGCAACCTCATATTTGTTGTTAATGGTTACTTCAGTGAAATCCTTCAATTGATCGATTGGAATCATCCCTTTAGATGAGACAGGGATAGCCTTAGTGGATGCTACTTGTCTTGGGGGAGAGTAACTCTTTAGAACCTCTGGGAGCTTGCCGGGTGCATGGGTAGATTCTTCTTCCATCAAGATTCCCACCCTGTCTATTAGCTTGTCAATTCTAGCCTCTTGATTTTGCATGCATTTGGTCAAGCCAGCGATTGCTTCCGTCAAGTTTGCCAACTGCTCCTCCATAGATGAAGTGTTTGTCACCATGGCTTGCATGATTGTCGTGGACGACGGAGAGTAGCACGGATTTGCACACAGATTGATCCTTGATTGGCTCACGCTATGTGGTGTAAGTGGAGAGAATCCATCACTTGAAGCATCATCATCTTCCTTCACAACAGTGCTTGGATCCGGAGAGGTCAAGCAGAGCAAGAGTTTTCTTAATCTTTTCAGTAACATCGCTTCCTCCTTCAGATGCGTTTGTGGAAGATCTTGCTCCTTTTGAGGATGAAGATCCGAAAACAGGGGTTGATGCGGATGGCACTTGGGGTTCTTGTTGTCCTAGAGAGCTTGCTTAGCTCTTCGTAACTGGTCCGAAGCTTCCAAAGGCAACATCGAGGATGCTTTCCACATCAGCATAGAACCTGGAGTTAGCAGCCTTGGCGGAAGTTGAACCGAAGTTGATTTTATTTGAATCCATTTCAATGTTCTTGGACTTAGGTAATTGAAAAGTTGAGATAAGAGGTAGAGATTGTCCCACTGGGCGTGCCAGAATTTGTAGACAATAAATTTACGTCGAGCAAATAAAATCAAGACCGAAAAATATCGCAACAATCGTAGTATTTTATTTCCAATAATATGAGTGTACAATCTCTATGAATCCTCTGATTCTTCTTTTCAATGGTAAATAAATTCAAGGGCCTTTGAGCTTGTGATCTTGTTCTTGAGCTTGAGCTTGATTGCTTGGACTTAAAGTTGATTTGGTCTTTGTTCTTGAGCTTGAACTTGATTTGTTCTTCGTTCTTGAGCTTGAACTTGACTTATTCTTCGTTCTTGAACTGGAAATTGATTTCTTGAAATTGAACTTGAAGCTTGAAACTTGTGGAGGAATTTACAGCGTTTGATCCACGAGCTTTTTCTTGTTTCTTGTTATAACTTCTGGTGTCCCTTTTCCGAGTTATGAAGACCCCTATTTATAGTTGTGGAAGGGAGGAGTCAGGATACGAACAAACTCTTTCCGACCAATCAAATTGAAGTGTGACATGACCGCATTTGATTGGCCAGAACATGTCACTTGCACACGTGGCACAATTTCATTGGCCTTTCAGTGTGACTGGGCATGCCTTGTCATTTTGACAGGTGACATGGTCCTATTGGTTCTTCCGTTTAACTTGGCGTGCCATGTCATTTGACACGTGGCACCAAACTGAGCCTCTAGGAAGATGTCATCATGGGCTTAATGAAATGGGCTCCTCATGGGCTAGCCCAATGGCTTAATACTTATTTATTTAATCCATATATATTGGACTTATATAACTAATTCAATTATATTAGCCAAAAAATTTGTTTGAACTAATATATCTTGAATTTAAAATATAGTCCCAACTATTTTATGGATTTAATTCCTATAAAATTTACATGCCTAAAGCCACCTCACTCTTTTTTCCAACTTTATATATATATATATATTATGCAGTTGCTAGTTTTCAAAGTCAACAACTTAAGATAGACAAAGACAGAAATAGCAAAAGCATTAACTTCTAAGCAAATAAAATAGATTCATATTTATTATATTATTATAATCATATACTGACAAAGATAAAGACTTTGCTAGGTAATGAAGGTTCAACAAATAAACTGAATTGCCTCAAAAAGACGTCTGCTGGACATCCGTTTCATATTAGTGTTTGCAAAAATTACTGAATTCGTCTCTATTTACCATGTCAAAATCACTTCTTGTATTGAGGGTTAACTTGCAGACCACTTCAACAAATGTGCCTGAGGTGGAATAGGCAAGAGACCCTACTCTTTTTTCTTCCACCGGACGAGGAACCTTTTTGATATGATTATATACAGCTATTTGTTCTATTTTGTGTGATATTCTTTACTTCTTAGTCTATTCCAACAAAAATGACATCATCTTTTTATATTTAAAAATACTATTATTTTAAATTTTTGTTTTGGTAATGATGATAATATGAGTCGAGCCTAATAAAAAAAATAAGGATTTATACTGACCCAAATTTGTTTGGGACGAAGGTGAAATTGACATACTCTAATAGCTATAAAAATATAATAATATATTTGGTACTACAAGTTTTATTCTCAGAGGCTGAGCCAGCCCTTCGGCTACGTATAATGACCCAGTCGGTCGTTTAGAGAGTTATAGCCCCGCTCCCCTATTTTCTGCTTCTTTTGTGTTCTACAGATGTGTTATGACTTACCGGGTGGTTAGTTGGTTTGGGTCCGGAGTGGTTTTGGAGTGAATTGAGACACTTAGTCTATTAATTAAAAGTTTAAGTTGGAAAAGTTGACCGGATGTCGACTTATGTATAAACAATCTCGGATGTGAATCTTGATAGTTCCCTTAGCTCTGCTAGGTGATTTTGGACTTAGGAGCGTGCCCGGATTGTGTTTTGGAGTTCTATAGTGGAATAAAGCTTGAAATGCCGAAAGTAGGAAATTTGGGATGTTTGACCAGGTGTGGACTTTTTGATATCGAGGTCGGATTGGATTTTCGGAAGTTGGACTAGGTTTGTGGAGTCATTTATGACTTGTGTGCAAAATTTGAGGTCAATCGGACGTGATTTCATATGATTTGACGTCGTTTGTAGAATTTAAAAATTTCAAAGTTCATCAGACTTGAATCCGTGTGTAATTCATATTTTTGATGTTGTTGGAGCTGATCTGAGGATTCGAATAAGTTCGTATGATATTATGGGACGTTTTGGTATGTTTGGTTGAGGTCCCGAGGTCTCGGCTTGATTTTGGGTAGTTAACGGATCGAGTTGTTGAAGTTGAAGATTGCTGAAGTTGGCATGTTGCCGGTGTAATCGCACCTACTAGGATATTGCCGCAGGTGCGGTGAGGTTTCCGCAGATGCGGAGCTGGAGATGGTTTGGGGCAATCGCAGGTGGGAGAATGGATCCGCAGATGCGCAATGTTGATGTTAGGTTGTTTTCACAGAAGCAGGCTATGGATCGCTGAAGCGCGTCCGCAAGTGCGAGGCCTGGAGCGCAGGTGCGAGCCTTGGTGTTTAAGTGATTTTCCATAGATGCAGATGATTTGGCGCAAAAGTGGCTCTGTAGGTGTGCATTAAAGGCCACAGGTGTGAAAAGCCTAGGCAGAATCTATCAATAGAGGAATTCGGGATTTTTTTACCATTTTCATCATTTTTAGCTCGGATTTTGGGGATTTTGAGAGGGATTTCAAAGTGAATACCGAGGTAAGTTCCTTGTGCCTATTTATCTTTAATAGTGGTGCTTTCCCACTAATTTTACACCTAGTTGGTGAGTTTTTGAGGTAAAATTTGAGAGATCGGGGCTTGAGAATTGGAGAGTGAATTTTGGGGATTTGGAGGGGAAAATGATGTTTGATTTTGATAAATTTAGTACAGTTAGACTCGTGAATGAATGGGCTTTTAGGTTTTGTGACTTTTATCGGATTTCAAAGATTTCAAATTTTTGGTCTAATTTAGTAGTTTTCTTATGAAATTGATCCCTTTAGCCTATATTAATTATATTGTACTGCTTGTGGCAAGATTCGAGACGTTCGGAGGCTGACTTGCAAGGCAAAGGCATCTTGGAGTAGCATTTTGCTCGGATTGAGGTAAGTAATAGTTATAAATCTGGTCCTGAGGTTATGAGACCCCGAATTTTGTGTCATGTGATTATTTTTTAGGTGATGCACATGCTAAGTGACGGGCGTGCACCCAGGGAATTGTGACTTGGTCCGTCATGTAGAAACTGTAAAGTTGAACAACTTGCTATTAGCTATATGCTCTCTAGGTGTTATAGAAATTGACTGTAAACCATGTTAGAAACCATGTTTAGGCTATGTGTTAGTACTGTTGGGTTCCATAGAGGCCGCGTTACATGTTGAATTGCTTGCTAAATGCTAATTGTACCCAGTCGCAATTTCCACTCGCATATCATATCTCAGTCTCTGTTATTCTATTTGATGCATTATGTTATTGCTGTTTGGGTTGATTTTCCAGATTTCAGAGAGCCCGAGAGACTGGATAGATTGATGACTAAGTGAGGCTGAGGGCCTGATTGTGAGGATATTTATGGGATCGGGCTGCACGCCGCAGCATATTTCATTAATTTTGCCATGAATGGCTTGATATAGCACTTGGGTTGTAGGATCCCCTCCAGAGTCTGTACACACCCATAGTGAGCGCAGGTACCTACTGAGTGCGAGTGTCGAGTGTCGAGTGTCGAGTACCGAGTGTCGAGTGCTGAGTGAGTGTGAGGAATGAGTGAGTGTGAGGAATGAGTGATTGTGAGGTTGGAGTGAATGTGAGGACTGAGTGATGATTACCTGAGAGGCTGTATATGATTTCATTATTGATGCACACAGTTGCCCTATATCATTGTTTTGAAACCTTCTGAAAGATATTTTATCCCGTTTTTACTTGAACTTGACCTAAAGAAACTGATTTGACTTAAATTTCTATATTGAAAGCATGCCTATTCCTTACTGAATTTTCTGAAATGAACTGTATTTGTATAGCTCGTCACTGCTTCTCAGTTCCTGATTTATTTCTGTTACTTACTGAGTTGGAAGTACTCACGTTACTCCCTGCACCTTGTGTGCAGATCCAAATATGACCGAACACGGAGGTCATTGAGCTTGTGCGTGATCGATTATCGGAGATTTATGAGATAGCTGCCGGTGTCCGCAGACCTTGTGCTCCTTCTTTATTATCTTTATTTTCTGCATTGACATTTAGACGCAGACTATTGTAAACATTGTCTTTTAGATTGAAAGTCTAGTTGCTCATGACTTAGTGACATCTTTTATGTTGCTCATGACTTAGTGACACCCCGATGTTGGGGCTATTATTTCGTACTTGTGTTTTGAGATTAAACTCTGTTTTCAAAAACTATCCTTTATTTATGAACTTTGATTTACCTTCTGTGCAATATTGGAAGTGATTTTTAAAATGTCGGCTTGCCTAGTATCATCGATAGGCGCCATCAACATGTTAGAATTTGGGTCGTGATACTACGAGTTCGGTCAAACCCAGTAGTTTTGGTCTAAACTTTATGTTTGTTTTAAGAAATTCATTAAATATGTACAAAATATTAAATTAGAACCCAATAACTTAAAAGAATTTGAGTGCTAAACCTATAATCTTCAAATTCTGGTTGCGCATCTGTCTACTTTATTAAATGTTGTATAGTAGAACATCATCATATAAAAGACGGAAAAATTATTTTATAGTGCTAATAAGATCACTTTTTGCTAAGGGGGTATAGGGAAAAAGTATCACCTATATTTTAATTTGTTTGGTCCTCAAAAGGATGTTCTTTGGAGGTAAAGGATTTCAGACTCCAATTGTCTTGTCATTAGACTTGATAAGATTTTAACTTGCTTCCTGTTTTGTTAGATTAACCTCGAGTCCGAAACCCAATTGTTAGCTTTTTGGACTCAATACCGAAATAAGTGGAAAAAACATTTAGTGACCAAATTATATAAAACACGCTTTTAAATCGCGCTTTATCTTAAAGTCCGTTTTGGACATTAAGATAAAGCAAGTTTCAAAACCACGTTTTATATAAAACAGAGTTTCAAACCACGCTTACCTGTTTTGTGGACCCACAAATAACTCTTCTGCGCTTAACTGCTATAACAATAATTTAAATATATAAAACGCATTTTAAAAGGGCGTTTTACCTCAAAAAATTTGACCCCCCCTCCTCCTCAGATTGGGCATTGCCTTATTTAAAGGCATTAAGGGTTTGCAAAAATTCATTCAAAAATATTCTCAACTCCTGATAAATTTTAATTTTTGTTAAATTCTCAAGTTTTTTTTTTATAATGTCTGAAGAGCAAAAAGTAAGGATTTCATTATATTGGGGGGGGGGGAGATTGTGGTGGCGAATAACTCAGTGAGCTATAGTTTATCTCCACAGAGTCATGTTAAGTTGCCACTTACAATGGAGTACGATAGACTGGCACCGTTGTTATGTAATAAAATGAGTGTGAGAAAACGTTTGGTGAATCTTAAAATAACCGGAAGATGAGTTTAACATCGAGGATGATGAAACTCGAAGAGATTTTCCAGGGACTCTGAATGAATATCGGGAATTCTTTTGATAAAAATGTTGAAAATGTACGTGAAGGTTGAAGACGTTCGCAATAATGAGGTTGCCCAAAGCATGGATAACCCTCAATCATCAGGTGATTATTCTGGAGCAGTTTTAGCCGAACAAGTTTCGGCTGAAAGAGTTTGGCCGGATCTAAATTTATCTCCACGAGCGAATGAGGAGCGAGGAAATAATTTTTCTCCTACTTTAAATAATATACAAGACGACTGGTAAACTATAATTTTCTTTCGTGTCACGATGTTTATTTTTGTTGTATTGAATTTGTATTTGCACTGATACATTCCATAGGAGGTACCGTCCAGATATGAATTTTACAAGTTATGAACCCCCGCCCAGTTGGAATATGCGTAATATTGGTGTGTTGGATCACGGTGGTCCATCCGGGAGTCATCACCAACAGGATAATGTCCATCATGGAATGTCAACACGTTACGACTTGTAAGTGAAGTTATATAGCTATATGCAAAGTATTTGTCAATTTTAGTAGCTTATTATTTTGTTGTTTGTGTAGTGAAAATGAGCAACTTGATGTTCCGGTCCTTACTTAGTTGCCCGTAGTCGACGTATTTACTCGGGATTTGGTAGATGTGCAGAGTCAGGAAGATAATAGTTATTATGACAATAATGCCGATGAGTCTGGAAATGACACACCCTTCCCTGACGAGGGTGATGATGAGGAGGAAGAGAATGTCGAACCTGATTTGACGACGGAGCATGTTCCACCTACCTCGATGGTAGTGTTCGGGCGCCATATAAGCAGGGACGAGCACTAAGCGCTCGTCCTCTGGGGCTCGCTGCAGTGTCCGGGCAGCTAGCTCTCTAATGTGTCGGCCATACTCGTACAAAATGGCCACTCCCTCGCTAGCATCCTGCTGCATCTCTAGTCCCAATTGGTGGAATAAATATAAGCCAATATCCTGCACAACTTGTAAAATATAAATTACGGAATGCTAGGTCATAGTTATAAGTAAGAAAACCAAATAATATATCAGTACCTCCTGCCTCCCGGAATATGGAACGTATCGACCGCTAACTCGATGAATGGAATCTTGACGAAAAGTCGGGTAACACAGCGATACCAGCCCATATAATCATGCTCAGTATCTGGCCGACTCGGTGAAGGGGGGAAATCAAGTCAAATCGATGATCCCTCTAGCCATGACAAATATGCATCATCTGCCATGGAACGATCATCCCGCTATTAATGTATGGTGTGCCAGTGGGCGGTGTCGTTACGACCTGCGGACGGTCAAACTGGCAAAGTACTCGCTCGATGGCATGATGCTCCACAATATCAAGGCAGATTAATGGGACGGAAGAGCCTCACATAAGTCGGCCAGCCGAGCAATAATCGGGCAAGCCAGTTATCAACGCGTCGCTATATGGTGTCTAGATGAACTATTACGTAACAATAGAAAACGTGAGTATACGCAACGCATGTGAAGTATGACAAGTGAACTTAGATATACATTTACCTGTGCGCCCTCCCGCAAATCCAAGATATCTCTGGACAAGGAGAGATTATGCCGAGCCTCGTACTCACGCGTATGTCCTCGCCAGAGAACCCACCTCCTAGATAGAGGGAGCAAAGGAGGTGGCACATCCGGATCTAGTAGTGGTAGAGGTGGCTGCAACTGCAGGAACCACTCCCAGGACCAAACCTAACATAAAAAATTGACAGAAAATTTAAGATATATTTTTACTAGGTATGTGTCACACCTCCTTTTTTACACACTCGAAGGTAGTACAAGGGAGTTTTTCTAATTTAAGTGACATTATTCGAAATGGAATTATTTATTTGATTTTTTCAGAGTCGCCACTTGGAATATTTTATTGGTGTCCCAAGTCACCGGTTAATTTTAAAATCCCAAATCGAGGAAAATTCGACTTTCCTTTTGAAGTCTGCGGACTAGAAATTCTGAATAAGGAATTCTCCTGGGGGGAAGGTGTTAGATACCCCCGGATTCTGTGGTTCTAGCACGGTCGCTTAAACTATCATAATTGACCTATTATTTGATTTTAATACATGTTTTAGCCTACGGTATATTTTAAACTTATTAAACTGCTTTTAATTATTTTAAGGAAGGTTTCAACGTCATCTAAAAAGTCTTTGGACCACGCCACATAAAATGCACCCGCAGTCTGAGACACATTTTATTTAACGTTGTTGAAATTTGAATTTGGGTCACATGAAATGCACATCCGAGTTTAGAAAGGTCATTTTTAAAATAGCGCGCCTAAAGCAACTACACATTTTCAAGTTTGCGAGGACCATGAAAATTTAACTAAATAGCGCACCTCTATTTTTAAGGATTAAAATATTAATTAAGCGAGGGCGATGTATTTTGAGACTTGATTGGGCACGACACACCTCGATTCCAATTTTTTAAGGGAACTTAAACTAAACCTTTGAGGGCCATAAACTATTTCTATTACATAACATGACTCAACTATGAACAGAATCGCTTAATGGTCTTAAAGTAATGAGAACTGGGCCAATTGTTTGAAAATAACTTGGGCCAGCAATGGCCATCAACAGGAGGAACTTTTTCGAAACAAACACAACTATAGCAAAAGTGTGCCATCTTTCTATTTCCAGGTGCCTCGAAGGTCTAGGCCCAAATTGAGCCCAAATTTAATAAAGGGAGGGACACCCGCACGTATTGACTAGAGATCGAATCTCTGCGGAGCCAAACCACCTTAAGCTCCAGAAATTTTGGGTCTTAAACAAAGCTCCATAGGATCGAAACTTAAAAAATTACATCGCATTCATCGATATAAACAAGGGCAACATGAACTAATTGAAATACAAAATGCATAAAATTCAGAACACCCTTTATTCGAACACTTACAAAAAACTCTTCAAGGGACCGTTTGAAACCTATTGATTAAGCACAAGACCTGAAGAATATCATGTGAACCAATAAGCTTTAAAGGGCTATAAGATCAAATCACATTCTTAAGAAAAAATCATTTTTTCTCTGAATTCAATACAAAGCAGCATTACTCAGCCTTTTTATCCTATGCACATTCAATATAAAGAATATCATGTGAACCAATAAGCTTTAAAGGGCTATAAGATCAAATCACATTCTTAAGAAAAAAATCATTTTTTCTCTTAATTCAATATAAAGTAGCATTACTCAGCCTTTTAATCCTATGCACATTCCCACACCAAATTACAAACAAATATGATGGACTTTAAGCCTTAAATCAAAACCTCAATACGAGAAATAAACCAAACTTGGCATGCCAACTATTACGGAGTCCAGCAGTCAGAAGCTTCAGCACAATCAAACAGGAGATCAACTATACATCTTACTACATAGGAAACTAATAAGATTCTCATAGTACTAAACTAATACAACGATTGAATAAAATGAAATAACAGAGGATCAAAAGTTCAATAACATGAATCTTCCATTATATGTCCATGTTCGATTGCACATTCACACTTCACAGATTAATCAAAGTGCGAAATGATACCTGGAAGTGAAAAGGGAAATAGAGAAGTGAAGAATCAGCAAAGAGCAACAGCAATAACCCAGTAAGAAATCAGCAATGAAACAGAATTCCAACAAGCTTAAAACCAGGCTTCAGAACCCAAAAACTCAGGTCATTTTAACCAAGTGTTGGGTTTGAAACTTTCAGAAATTCCCAGCCAAACAATGAGATCAAAGAACACTAAAAGCCAAGCAGAATTTGAGCAAATATTCTGAAGAAATGCAGTAAAATCAGTGTTGTTTCAGAGTTTTCTCCAGATTCCCAACTTTTTCAATCTTTGGTATTTTTTGGTCTCTCCTTTCTTACTTGAGCTTGAAGAAAAGGTGCCTTTATAGGCAAGTTTTTAGGGCAGCCTAAGGGAATTCAGTATTGCACTTTTACCCTTTTGATATTTTGATTTTTGCTTAAGTATCCTTAGTGTAAACATCATTTTCAGTCTAGTCCCTACCCCAGCTTCTAGGAAGCTTCCTCAGTTAGTTATAGAGATTCCCCTACCCTAAATTTCCTAATTTAGCCTCTGAAACTCTGTTTTTTTTTTTTACTTCAGGAACCCAAATAGGTCAAATTGACCCAATAGTTCAGCCAGTTATGGGCTTGAATCCGACCTAAAAACCCAACAAAACCCTTGAAGTGGGGATTTAAACTAGACTCAAGGCCCAAACAGCAAAGACGCCCCCAAACTAATTCAGTAATTCAAAGAAAGCAAAAGAAAACAAAGCTTAAGTGATTTCCAAAACTAGAACCTAAACTAAGTGACTAATTAACAACACAAATAAGCATGGAATCAATTAATTTACTAAATTAAAATTAACATAATTAAACTAAACTAATGAAACTAAAAAAGAAATCAGAAACTTAAACCTAAAACTAAACAAATGGACAAACAAAATTAGTGAACAAATTTTAGAAATTGAAAAGAAAACTGAAGATGAACGGAATTAACTATGAACAACAAATTGATCAAAAGGGATACCTAGATTTGAAGCTATTCACGATTTCAAACAGAAGACAAGACTACTCAAAATAAACGGAGAAGAAAAGAAAAAGAATAAGAGGTGAAGTGAAACAAAACGGACAGAGAGAAAAGAAAAATGCAAAGAACTCACCAACTAAACTTGAAAACAACACTGGACTTCCAATTTGCCCCAAAACAATGTTGATATCTTGTTCCTGGTCAAGAACCAACAACCATCATCGCTTCGTGACAGATTGGCCTTAAACAAATAGGGAAATCAAGGAAATCAATCCCAAAAATTAACTTAATAATTTATACAATAAGTTCAATCACCTGAAATGCAGTGGAAGGTTCCTTGAAGTGGTTGGAAACTATGCTCTAAATTTGACTTGATGTTGTCGGAATCCTTTTCCAATTCGTTCCACCATTCTGAATCTCCTTCTATTACTTTGATGTTCTTGGAAGATTGAATAGAGAGAGGAAGCTTCCTTATTTGATTGCAATCTATCAAATTAAGTTCTTCCAGGTGTTCCCACGTATTCGGTGGCTCGCCTAAAGTTCCTAATTTTGGACAGTCTAGCAACAGTAACTTCTGAACTCTTGGAATTTCTGAGTTGGCAAGTGTCATCTGACTTGAGCCGCATTGCACAAGCAACTCTACCAGCTCATCACAATTGACAATTTCAATATGTTCCAGGTGCTTCGGTACAGAAAAAGCTCCACTAACGTTAAAGAGACATCTCAATCTTGGACAACTGGAACTATCTAGTCTGCGTAATTTAGAAAATCTTAGACCTAGAAGATGACTGATATCAGATACACTCTCTAAATTATATATCCAGGTGAGGTAAAGACTTTCCAAATTTGGCAGAGGGTCAAATCCACTTCCTTCTGCTGCTGGTTTGAAATTACAAGAATAGCCATATACTGTAAGTTCTTTTATTCCATTAAAAGTGTTGTATGCAATCAACTTCCTGAGACCCTTGCAGCCTCCCAAGCACAAATTTTAAGCAAACTGCAACATGCCTGAGAGCTTTTAGGGTTCAGCTTTAAATCCAGATTTGATGGGTTCTGTGAGGATTCGAGGGAAACCAGTTGTAGATTAGGTATGAGGGGGTCATGGAGGTTGTATGGTGTTAATTTGAGGTGGTTTGGGGGCGTCGCCGCTGGCTGAGGCGGTGGAAAATTGAGGTGGCGCTAGGGTTTTGGGGCTGTGGTATCTGAAGAGAGGGGGTGAATTGGGAGAGATGGGTTTGAGAAGGGGTAGCTTTAGGACAGTTTTATATGAATGGGGGTTCAGTTCCGGACCGTTTGATCAAAGGAGATCAACAGTCTAGATCACAGGCCATTAAAACGGGGTCGTTTGGATCATCTGTAGGGGCATACCAGGTTTTGTAACGGTTTTGGGCCTGGGTTGGTGGGTATCACGGCAAAAATCGATTAGGGCTTGGAGAGTTTTAAATTCTTGGCCCAAAATCCAGTTCTTTCAATCCTTCTTCCTTTTCTTTTATTTTAAAACTCTTTTTCTTTTCAAAATTAAAATAAAAATCTAAATTAATTCCTAATACAAATTATCCTGCTAAAGTAAATTAATTAACTCTAAATAACAATTACCACAAATAATTAAATACCAAATTAAAAAAAACTATCAAAATTCGAAACTCAAAATTTAAAAAATGTAAAAAACAAATTAGTTATTTTTTGTGATTTTCTATTTTTGTAAAACATTCTAATTTACTAATTAATCTAAAAATATAAAATTAAATCCTAAATGCAAATGCAACATATTTTTTATATTTTTGTGATTTAATTAAAATTAAACATGCACACAAAATGCAAACAAACAGAAAAAATTCTATAATAATTCCTAAAAATAACAAATAATTAAACGAAAGAATCTAATTTTTGGAATTCTGTAGGAGTAATTCAGGTGAGGCAAAAATCACGTGCTCATAACTGCCCCTCTTTGCTCAGAGATACAAAAGGTTTTTGGGCAAAGATAAAATGAGCAATTATGAGGGATTTTTGCTTGTTTGACACTCCATGAGAAGCATTTTTAAAAAGAGTCTGACCGAACCTTGCTTCAAAGGTTGCCTACATATCCTTGGCTATAAAGGAATCAGGTCAGTGTAGTTCTGAAAGTTTTAGTAGCTAGGACTACTGGGAAGCTGTGATTTCGCTGTTGTTGCTGCTGCTACTGCTTGTTGAACTCCTTATTACACCAAAATGGAAAATAAAATAGCTAAGCTAGCTAATCCTTTCAACTACGAGTTACAAGATTCCTATATATAAATCTCTTGAAGTTTGATCTTGAGTCATAGATGGATCTTGCTGTAAACTCCGATCTGAATCTTGATGCTCGTTAGCTGCAACCACTGGTTCATTCTTCAGCTTTTGGATCAAGGCGGGACAAGCGAAGCTTGTTACTTTAATCAAAATTTTTGAGCAGTCTGCATCCTTCTCCACTTCAACACTTTGAGTTCATTTCTTTTGCTCTTTTTCACCTTTTTTTTTTATTTTGGATTAAGACTCATTCTTTTGGTCGTCTCGAAACCTGTGCCTCGAGATCAAATCTGCTCAGTCACTAACACAAACAAACGAACAAAATTTTTCTGTCCTAGTTTTCACTAGGAAAATTTCGTGAGTTATTTGCAATACAAATCAAAACTATTTCTTTATTGAAAGCAATAAAAATCAGATTGTGTATCCTTGGGAATAGGGAAGATTGCCAGGTTATGATAGAAAGATGACTGTGTTATGCTGGAAGAAAAGAAAAAGGTCCTCGGGTTATGCCGGGAGAAAAGGAAAAAGGTCCTCGGGTTATGCCGGGGAGGTCCACGGGTTATGCCGGGAGAAAAGAAAAAAGGTCCCTGGGTTATGTCAGGGAGGTCCATGGGTTATGCCGGGAGAAAAGGAAAAGGTCCGTAGGTTATGCTAGGGAGGTCCATGGGTTATGCTGGAAGAAAAGGAAAAAGGTCCTCGGGTTATGCCGGGGAGGTCCACGGGTTATGCCGGGAGGAAAGAAAAAGGTCCCTGGGTTATGCCAGGGAGGTCCGTGAGTTATGCCGGGAGAAAAGGAAAAAGGTTCTCGGGTTATGCCGGGGAGGTCCACGGGTTATGCCGGGAGAAAATAGAAAAGGTCCCTGGGTTATGTTGGCGAGATCCACGGGTTATGCCGGGAGAAAGAAAAAAGGTCCCTAGGTTATGCCGGAGATAGCTAGGGAATGGGGCCCTATGTTGGAAAGGATGCAACTAGAGATTGGAGGCTCTATGCTACCATGATTTTGGGATCTTTCTTCTTCTTCTTTTTCTTCTCTTTTTTTTTTTCTAGTAAAAATGCAGGAAAGAATTTGAAGGAGACTTCCCTTTTGGATTGATTATTGGTTCAGAGCTGTTTCTAGCTCTTGCGCATTTTTTCTTTTTGGTTGCACCTGCTTCTTGTACGGTTGCTTTGGATTACACCTGTCTCAAATTTTTCAAACAAAACAATTGTTAGTTTGAAACGGTGGTTGGTTTTATTGCCTTGATTGTTTTGATTAATTCATCTCGGCCCAAGTTTTTTTGGTGAAAACCTCTGCTACTTGTTGGCTTTTCTGAAGATTGATCTCTTTCCTAAACCGAGGATCTTTGGTCCTTTCAATTTATTCTCCCTCTAGGGGCTTTTGCCTTGGCTTTCTTTCATTTTCAATAACTTTGGGTTTCAGAGCATTGGTCATCATGGCCAATCGGGGTCGACTTGATGCACTCGCTGAGGCTGGGTACTTTCTTTGGACTTGGCTTTTATTAAGCGGGACCCTGTAAAACCAATCTAGCCACCTTTTCTTTGTATTAGTTTCGGAAACAGAGTTAGACCGAAAGGGATTCAAGGAAAAGTAAACAAAGGAAAAGAAAATGAATTTAAAGAGAAGTGCCCCTTTCGGGGAGGAAAGAAGGACTTATCTGGGGGTGCATGCAAACATCAATAGACATGACATGCTTCTTGGACTAGGTGCCTGATCCGCACACACTATCCCAACTTCTCATAAACCACATTGCGACCCGTGTTTCAAAATCGAGAAACCTTGCCAGGACTCTTTCCATAACAATGGTGGTGAGGTGTTTCTTCTTTTCGATCAACGACACCCTTTGCGGGTTTTTTCCAATCGACCTCTCTCATTTCTCTTCTTACCATCGCCTTATAGTGCTCTTTTATGAGTTTTCACTAACAAGACTCTCTCATTTTCAATTTTTCTGCTCACTGTCGACTTATGGTGCCCGTGGGTTTTCACCAATAAGACTCTCTTATTTTATTTCTCTTATCCTGGTTGCATGGGATCCAAACAACTGCGTACTCTGATTTTGAAAACCTTTAGACGATTGATCAGAAGGACTTGAACAAGGTTTGGGTAAAAAGAATTGGATCGAATTACAACTTTGGAACCGTTCAGGCGGGATCATCGCCGACCATTATAACATCTGCCCCAGTTTCACTTTTTAGGGAAAACTAGATTTTTATTTTGTTGTGACTGAACCCCAGAGAGAGGCTGCCTATGTATCCTTTCGGAATCAAGTCGAACGTAGTTCAGGAAACTTTGGTTTTGATTTTCTTTTGTTTTTTCTGTTTTATTTTGTTTTGTTTTCTCTTTCTTTTTCCTTTCCTTTTCCACTTCTCTTTCTTTTCTCCTCTTTTTCTTCATTTTTTTTCATTTTCATTTTTTTTTGGTCTTTTCTTTCCTTTTTTTGTATCTTTCTTTTATTCTCCTTTTCATCAAGTTTTTTTTCATTTCATTTTTAAAATTCTTTTTTTCAATAACACTTTCAGGTTTCAAAGAAGGTAATCAAAAAAGAGTAACCAGCTCAAATGGTTTACAAAAGGGTTAATAGTATTTGGGTAGCGAGAATGAAAGCCTTCGTCATCCCAACGGAAGAATATTAATACTGTATGGAGGATCAAACAGAGCACCTTTTGACTGTATTTGCATTGACAGTTGTTTCAGGTACATTTCCTTCAATGTGTCCCAAGTACAACGCTCTCTTTTGGCAGTATTCTTGTTACCATGTATAGGCCTTTCCAATCTGGAACCAATTTTTCCTTCAACTGTTCCAAATCTTTGTTTTATTTCTTTAAACTTATCTTCATTGCCATCTGATTCTCGATTCATTATTTCGAAGCCTGATAGCATTTAGGATCTGGGCATAGAGTCCGCAAGCATGTCATGTTATTGAAATCTGCATTTAACAGAACTAAAAAGAGAATAATAAAAATGACAAGATTAAGAAAAGAGACATTCCTGGACAATGAAATATTAATTTCATTTTATTTTTTGATTTTTTTTGTTTTTTTTTTAATTTTTATTTTAATTTTGAAGATAGACGGGTTTACATCGGAAAGTAAGACAATAAAGTAAAACATCCAGATTACACCCTGAGATAATTCGGATGTAAAAAGGATAGCAAGACTGGCTACTAAGGTTTGGCGACCTTTTTCAGCTTTTCTTTTGTTTCGGCAATGGCTGCAATGGACTTTAGTGCCGAATCAAATTCCTTATCTTTAAAAATCATTCCGACTATTGGCCTAGTTTTGTGAGCAAGCAACAGATTGTCCATTACATCAGGAGCTTCTTCATCCTGAAAAACAATTCTTTCGGCTTCAATCAAATCTTCAACTGCCCTTTTGAGGGTCCAACAGTCCTCCGTACTGTGTCCTACTGCTCCAGAGTGGTATTCACATATAGCATCAGCTTGGTGCGAGAGGGACTCAGGGTTTGGCCGGTTCGGGGCCACTGGCTGCAATAGATCTAGCCTGATTAGCTTTTGGAACAAGCTTGAATATGATTCACCAATAGGGGTGAACTGATTCTTTCTGAAAGGCTCTCTTGGGCAAGGATTGTATTGGGGATCATTTGGTTGGGGATTATATGGATCTTGGTAATGATGGGCATTTTTAGGAGGTGGAGCTCGATTTTGTGTATAATGTTGTGGTGGCGGGTAAGGTTGCGCGTTCATCACCGCATAGGGAGGCAGTGCCAAGGCATAAACGACATCTTGAAAGGGATAATAGTGTGGTGGGACGATAGGAGGCACACATGATTGGCTGAATGACCTGCAGGCCCCCCTCGAGCTAGAAACCATCATGACTCCCTCTTCAACCTCATTTCTATTCATCAAACCCTTTGAACCATTCTGACCAGACTGTGATGTGGCCTTAAAAGCAGCATAACTCAAGATTCGACATGTTTTTAAATCATTTTCAAACTTCTCACCAATTTTGATAGCCTCAACAAATGGCTTACCCACAGCAGACATCATGTTTTGGAAGTAGTCAGCCTCTTGGGTCTGCAAAAAGACAGTGACCATTTCAATTTCATCCATTGGAGGATTTACCCTGGCAGCTTGCTCACTCCATTTGACAGCATATCCGCAGAAGCTTTCCGCGGTTTTCCTTTTCAAATTGGACAAAGTGTTCCTGTCAGGAGCGATGTTCGCATTATACTGGAACTAGAGGACAAAATCTCGGGCCATATCATCCCACACGTGCCAATGAGCAATTTCTTGATCTGTATACCACTCAAAAGTGATTCCGATGAGGCTTTCCCCAAAATAGGCCATTAATAGCTCCTCTTTTCCACCAGCACCCCTCAATTGGTTACAGTATCATTTTGAAATGAGTGACCTGGTCTCCATGCCCTTCGTACTTTTCAAATTTTGGCATCTTGAAGCCAACTAGCAAGTGGACATGGGAAAACATACAGAGGTCAGAGTATGAGACACTCTTTTGGCCACTCAGACCTTGCATGTTTTTCAGGCTTTGTTCTAGGCTCTTCATCTTCTGAGCAATTTCCTCTTGCTCGGGATTTTTAACAACCTTTTCTTGTTCCGCCAAGAGGTCATATTGCAGAGGTTGAAAGAGTATGGGGTCACATATGTTATTTCTGGTTGAAGTTGTGGCTCCTGAAAGATGGTCGTGGGAGGCGGTGTCTGGGGGTGAACCACATAAGGCATGCCATGAACATTGGACAACATTGGAGGGTGCCCGCATGGGATGAGTGGGTTGAGCACAAGGGCATTGGTAACCTCACTTGACCTGAGGATCAACTCAGGGAATCCAGGGATTACACTTGGCGGCTCCCTACCATTAGACCACGCGACCCACATTTTAAAGCATTTCTTTCAAAAATTCCAACAAAAAAAAACAAATAAAGTAAGAGGCAACATCCAAAATCCAAACAAATATTTTCTTTCTTCGTTAGGAAAAGGTAAAACAAATGAAAATTCAAACAAAAATTATTTTCTTTTTACTTTTAAAATTTCCAAAGTTCAAATCAAAAGCAAATAAATTTTTAGAAGTATTTCTTTCAAAAACAAAGTAAAAATCAAAATCAAAAAAAAAAAATATATACGCAAGATCACTTGATTTTCTTTTTCATTTTTATTTTTGATTTTATTTCCCTATTTTAGAAGCCGGTCAACTTGCAAGCTAAAACAAACAGATGCGCAAGTAGCACGTAAAATGCATCAAGATGGTCTTTTAAATTTGGGTACACCTGTCCTAGACAGACCCAACCCCTGTGTTGAGTCTCAAAAGTCAAATGCACATGATGCAAACAAACGTTCCTACTAGGGATCTGGCATAAGGTTTTGTTATATTAGGTTTAAAACCTGGGTTTATTGTTCTAGACCTGGCTTATCCGAGTGGACAGCTCGAGCCGGAGGGGGGGCAGCGTACCGGGAATACAGAAGTTTCACCGATTTTGCAACTTGTCCGAACCTCATTCTAAAATTGGATAAGACTCTAAACAGAAGAGAAGTCACACGAAGTGCAAATCCCCAGATGATTTAGAAGACTCAGAGAGAAGAGAGATTTCGTACAAGTTTATATACAGTTCACGCAATATCAAAGCGGTGAAAGCGGCATTAAGTACATTAGGCTCAAATATATAGAAAAATCAGATAACAGATAAATCCAATCAAAACAGCTATTCCAAGATCAAATTCTTGAACCCTGAATCGAAGTTCTGAGTTTGGGTCCCCAGCAGAGTCGCCAGAGCTGTCACACCTTCTTTTTTGCACACCCGAAGGTAGTACACGAGAGTTTTTCCAATTTAAGTGACATTATTCAAATGGGATTATTTATTTGATTTTTTCAGAGTCGCCACTTGGAATATTTTATTGGTGTCCCAAGTCACCGGTTTATTTTAAAATCCCAAATCGAGGAAAATTTGACTTTCCTTTTGAAGTCTGTGAACCAAAAATTCTGAATAAGGAATTCTGTTAACACGGGGGAAGGTCTTAGGCACCCCCGGATTCCGTGGTTCTAGCACAGTCGCTTAAACTATCTTAATTGGACTATTATCCAATTTTAATACATGTTTTAGCCTACGGTACATTTTAAACTTATAAACTAATTTTAATTATTTTAAGGAAGGTTTCAACGTCATCTAAAACGCGTCTTTGGACCACGCCACATGAAATGCACCCGCAGTCCGAGACACATTTTATTTAACGTTGTTGAGATTTGGATTTAGGTCACATGAAATGCACACCCGAGATTAGGAAGGTTATTTTTAAAATAGCGCACCTAAAGCAACTATGCATTTTCAAGTTTGCGAGGGCCATGGAAATTTAACTAAATGGCGCACCTTGATTTCTAAGGATTAAAATATTAATTAAGCGAGGGCCGTGCATTTTGAGATTTGATTGGGCACGGCACACCTCGATTCCAATTTTTTAAGGGAAATTAAACTAAATCTTTGAGGGCCATAAACTATTTGCATTACATAACATGACTAAACTATTAACGAAATCGCTTAATGGTCTTAAAGTAATGAGAACTGGGCGAATTGTTTGAAACTAATTTGGGCCAACAATGGCCATCAACATGAGGAACTTGTTTGAAACAAACACAACTATAGCAAAAGCGTGCCATCTTCCTATTTCCAGGTGCCTCGAAGGTCTGGGCCCAAATTTAATAAAGGGAGGGACACCCCCACGTATTGACTAGAGATCAAATCTCTGCAGAGCCAAACCACCTTTAGTTCAAGAAATTTTGGGTCTTAAACAAAGCTCCATAGGATCCAAACTTAAAAAATAACATGGCATTCATCGATATAAACAAGGGCAACATGAACTAATTGAAATACAAAATGCATAAAATTTAGAACACTCTTTATTCGAACACTTACAAAAAACTCTTGAAGGGAGCGTTTGAAACCTATTGATTAAGCACAATACCTGACGAATATCATGTGAACCAATAAGCTTTAAATGGCTATAAGATCAAATCACATGCTTAAGGAAAAATTATTTTTTCTCTGAATTCAATACAAAGCAGCATTACTCAGCCTTTTTATCCTATGCACATTCCCACACCAAATTGTAAATAAATATGATGGACTTTAAGACTTGAATCAAAACCTCAATACAAGCAATAAACCAAAATTGGCATGCCAACTATTACGGAGTCTAGCAGTCAGAAACATTAGCACAATCAAACAGGAGATCAACTATACATCTTACACAACATAGGAAACTAATAAGATTCTCATAGCACTAAACTAATACAACGATTGAATGAAATGAAATAACAGAGGATCAAAAGTTCAATAACATGAATCTTCCATTATATGTCCATGTTCCATTACACATTCACACTTCACAGATTAACCAAAGTGCGAAATGATACCTGGAAGTGAAAAGGGAAACAACGAAGTGAAGAATCAGCAAAGAGGAGCAACTGTAACCTAGTAAGAAATCAGAAATGAAACAGAATTCCAACAAGCTTAAAACCTGGCTTCAGAACCCAAAAACTCAGGTCATTTTAACCAAGTGTAAGGTTTGAAACTTTCAGAAATTCCCAGCTAAACAATGAGATCAAAGAACACTAAAAGCCAAGCAGAATTTGAACAAATTTTCTAAAGAAATGCAGTAAAATCAGTGTTGTTTCAGAGTTTTCTCCAGATTCCCAGCTGTTTCAATCTTTGGTATTTTTTGGTCTCTCCTTTCTGACTTGAGCTTGAAGAAAAGGTGCCTTTATAGGCAAGTTTTTAGGCCAGCCTAAGGGAATTTAGTTTTGCACTTTTACCCTTTTGATATTTTTATTTTTGCTTAATTATCCTTAGTGTAAACATCAGATTTTCAATCTAGTCCCCACCCCAGCTTCTAGGAAGCTTCCTTAGTTAGTTACAGAGATTCCCCTACCCTAAATTTCCTAATTTAGCCTCTAAAACTCTGTTTTTTTACTTTAGGAACCCAAATGGGTCAAATTGAGCAAATAGTTCAACCAGTCATGGACTTAAATCCAACCCAAAAACCCAACAAAACCCTTAAAGTGGGGATTTAAACTAGACTCAAGGCCTAAACAGCAAAGACGCCCCCAAACTAAATCAGTAATTCAAAGAAAGTAAAAAAACAAAGCTTAAGTGATTTCCAAAACTATAACCTAAACTAAGTGACTAATTAACAACACAAATAAGCATGGAATCAATTAAGTATTAAATTGAAATTAACCTAATTAAACTAAACTAATGAAACTAAAAAAGAAATCAAAAACTTAAATCTAAAACTAAACAAATGGACAAACAAAGTTAATGAACAAATTTTAGAAAATGAAAAGAAAACTGAAGATGAATGGAATTAACTACGAACAACAAATTGATCTAAAGGGATACCTAGATTTGAATCTATTCACGATTTCAAACAGAAGACAAGACTATTCAAGATAAACGGAGAAGAAAAGAAAAAAATAAGAGGTGAAGTGAAACAAAACAAACAAAGAGAAAAGAAAAATGCAAAGAACTCACCAACTAAACTTGAAAACAACACTGGACTTCCAATTTGCCCCAAAACAATGTTGACAGCTTGTTCCTAGTCAAGAACCAGCAACCATCATTGCTTCGTGATAGATTGGCCTTGAACAAACAGGGAAATCAAGGAAATCCCCCTTGCATGCACAAGACTCGCTTTTAGGTTTTTAGGGTTCAAGTTCAAATCTAGATTCGACGGGTTCTGTGAGGATTCAAGGGAAACCAGTTGTAGAATAGGTATGAGGGGGTCATAGAGGTTGTATGGTGTTAATTTGAGGTGGTTTGGGGGTGGCGCTGCCGGCTGAGGCGGTGGAAAATTGAGGCGGCGCTAGGGTTTTGGGGTTGTGGTCTCTGAAGAAAGGGGGTGAATTGGGAGTGACGAGTTTGAGAGGTGGTAGCTTTAGGACAGTTTTATATGAATAGGGGTTCAGTTCCAGAACATTTGATCAAAAGAGATCAACGGTCCAGATCACAAGCCATTAAAATAGGGCTGTTTGGATCATCTGTAAGGGCAGATCGGGTTTTGTAACAATTTTGGGCCTGGGTTGGCGGGTATCAGGGCACAAATTGATTTGGGCTCGGTGTAACACCCCATAAATTCAGCTTAGGTATGAATAAGTTAAAGAAGTAGTAAGGTTATATTTTGGACATATGAAGTTCTATCGGGGTGATTATGGGTGAAAATAGTTGTTTCAAAATTAAGATGGAAAGTAAGGTGCACAAGATTCGACAAAATCGACTAAGTTTGAAGAAAGTCCGTATTTCAGTAGGGTTTAGTGAAACTAGGTAAGTAAATCTTGAAAACTCAAAGCATAAAAGTTGTAGGCCTTTAAAATAGCTTTCCAACAATATATTATGGAGCCCGAACGAATCTCTGTACAAAACGTTATGCGCATTTTACAGAATAGTATGTGATATGCTCGCCCGATAGCGCGACCGCGCTAATTTTGAGGCAGTGTTAAAGCCGTTTTGCGTGGTCAGTAGCGGGGGCAGGTCTTCAGGTGCGCGGGGCGCTCGTGGGGGTCGTTTTAAAGCTATATTTCATCCCCCACAGCCCCAAAACATACAAACTTGCTCTAGAAAGGGGAACTCTCAAAAACCTAACTCCTTAAGGGTCTTTCCACCACCTAAGGTAAGTTCTAATGGTGATTCTTAGTTAATTTCAATTTTCGAACATCTTATTAACATGGGTAAATCCTCCATATCATTAGATATTCGATTGGAACATCGTTGTTGAGAGAAGGAACCCTAGAACTCGAATTCAAGAATATTGAACGTCAAGAAGGTAATATCTTCAACCTTTAATTGATTATAGTGTTGGACTAATGATTGTAGACTACAAGTTCATGAGTTATGAGTTGATGGGTTTGATAGGAAAGCATGAACGGATTATAGGCTTGGGTCATTAATTATTGATTATTGGTTAAGGGTATTATTTACCTTATGGGTGATAAAGAATGATGTTGATTGTAACCATTTGAGACTTTAGAATTTATCTAGGAGCAAGAGAATGGGTTATTGGGTATCTAGGAGCAAGAGAATGGGTTATTGGGTGTAGAGACACCATTAATAATGTCTATGAAGCTTTATGTCACCAAGTATTTGAAAAAATATTTAAGTGAATAAAACATGAGAATTTATGCTAATATGGATTCCCTTTGACTTGTATTGATATAGATTATAGTTGAAAGGGGTAGTGAATGTTGTGTTACCCTGTTGTGTTACCCTTAAGAGAAGGAAGTTAAGGTATGTGAGGCTAACTCTCTATGTTTGGGAATTTTAATGATTCTCCCTACACTACGTTTCTTTTACGACGTATCAATTGCCTCAAAAATATAGTTAAGCATAGATCCTTGAATAGTTGTAGAACTTCTATTATCTACCTTCATAACTTGTTCACGAATTTCATTCAAAATGTTGTGAGCTCAATTCGTATTCAATATTGACTTGGGCTTGATGTCCCTAAGTCTTAGTATAGCTTACTCAGCATGTCATAAATAGTTGAAGTTTCAGTGTTCACAACCAGTTCAAGAATACACGTCTCATTCTAGTCCTATTCAGTATTCTAGTATTATGTAACTCGGTATGATTCAGTATTTCAGTATAATGTAACTCAGTGTGATCTAGTAAGCGTGATTCAGTATTCCACTATTGTCACACCTCCTTTTTCCGAATTAGGCTTTACTATACCCCGGGAAGGGATAGAGTAAAGAAAGGAGTTTTTCCACTTTAAGGACAATCGAAACGGGATTCATTTTTTATTTAAGATTCAGAGTCGCCACTTGGGAGATTTATGGTGTCCCAAGTCACCGGTTTGAATCCCGAATCGAGGAAGGGTTTGACTCTATTTAACAGTCGCGAACCAGAAATCCGGGTAAGGAATTCTGTTAACCCGGGAGAAGGTGTTAGGCACTCCCGAATTCCGTGGTTCTAGCACGGTCGCTCAACTGTCGTATTTGGCTAAAATATTTTAATATATATGTTATCCTATTTTTGTGCAATTTTAGAATTAATTACCGCTTTTTGTCAAATTATTTTTTATTTAAGAAAGTGAACGTCGTTTAAGAACATGTTTTCGGATCATGTCACATGAAATGAACCCAGATCTTCGACATGTTTTCATTCAACGTTTTTGGATTTGGATTTGGGTTGCATGAAATGCACACCCGTATTAGGAAAATAACATTATTAAAAATCGCGCCTAAAGCGGCTAACGTGTTATATCTTTTGGGAAGGCCGTGAAATTCGCTAAACGGCCTATCCCAGATACTAAGTATTTTAGTAAGCAATTAATGAGGGACCCGCAATTGTATATTTGATTCGGCGAGGCTCGTCTCATTTTTATTTATTAAGGCCAAACTAAAGTATCTAAAATTTTTTATTTATTTGTCTCTAATAGTTAACTAATTCGTGAATATAAATTCGAATCTCAAATTCAAGTCCGAGTTCAAACAAAAGGGTGAAACCTTTTAGCTTGAACCCGCTACTTAATTCAAAATCCGATTTTTATATTTTACGAATTAATTTCCCTACTCCTAATTATTTATTTTATATCATTGCACTTGGGATTTTATTCTCACTTAAATTCAGAATATTTTTGGGCCTTTAATTTGGCCCAACTGAAGTTGTATCTCCTCATAACTTGAAGACAAAGATATTTCAATAAGACCTCAGACCTTTGGGCCTAAGATCAGCCCAGATTGGACACACTGGCCAATTCACGTAGGGGAGATCAAGGGATTGAACCCTCAGAATTAACATGTCAAAGTTTTGTCAAACATTGGCTACTATATTATCCCAAACTTTCCTGTATTTGCTTAAAATTTCATTCAAAGGCAGACAATATACATTTATTCAAAATCTAACAGATATCAGTCCATTGAACTTAAATTGGAACCAAAATTACCTAAGCATCCTACTCTAATCTCATGATCAGTTATTAATATAATTCACTTTTTCGATTTTTACTTTAAACAAACAACGAATTGACTAGAGTAAACATTAAACTATATTTAAATTCAACTAATAACTACATACTTAACAGTTCAGGACAATCCTAGTTAAATACATATAGAAACCTGTTGAAACTACACATTACACTATCAGCACCACTGAATTACTAAAAATATATGGAATACATTTGACTAATCTATTACTTAACAGTCAACAGTATTACAATTTGATTAATGAACAATCTATAGAAATACAAATTTATGTAAGTCATAACGAAATTATAACCGCAACATTGATTCAACTTCAACCACTTTTAAAAATCTGGAGATTACAAACAAGTACCTGAAATTTTCAGAAATGAAGAAGGATGAGTCAATGATAGCAGAAACAGTAATCAGCAACAACAAATGGATTCAGAAACGAAATCAACAGCCCAGGAGATTTTCAAAACCAGCAGAAATGCAAATTTGAACCACACGAACTACTAACTGACTGTTAGAAGGCTTAGAACAGCTAATTATCAAGCAGAAAACACAACAATTGGACTATTGCTAATTGAAAATCAATGGAACAGTGTTTTTCTGGATTTTTACTAAAAGTTTATATTGTTTTTGGAGTTTTTTAGAAGGAATTTGGACTTAGAAGAAGGAATTTTAAATCTGAAACTTATCAATTTCAGATCTGAAATCTAGTAGATATTTTGGATTTATTGGAGAGTCAAAAAACTTTTGAAACAAGGCATCTAAATGCCTATTTATAGATTTAAAAATGGAGTGAAATTCAAATATTGTTAATTACAAAGTAATCCTTCTTTTATTTCAATTTTGTCCCTATTTTTATTAGTTATTCGACTAGATACCCTTCATTTGTTAAGAATTGTACCAATTGCCCTATCTAGAATCTTCTATCTTAGTATATTTCCTTATTTGCCCCTACCTCATTTAGGAATCTACCTTATTACCATTTTTCTCTACTCGGATTACCCCTACTTCCTAAGGTTTATTTCTATTATCTCATTTCATATTTCCAATTTACCCCTGAATACAAGTCAGATTTACTAAGGGACCTACTCACCATTCACCCTTTTACCCTTCCTTATCAGTTAAATCCCTAATTTTATCCTAGTCACTCTGGTAAATGCAACATTAAAATGTTCAGCTATATCCAAACGACTATACTAATTAACTAAAAATGATTAACAATTATTCTACAAACTACCACAAAATACTATTTAAATCATATTAATGACTCAATTTAATCAGAACAAAAGTCAATCAAATTTAAACTGAAAATCATGCTTAGACAACACTTAGAATTTACAGAATCATTTTCTAATTCAGAACCGATTTTCAAAGTGTTCAAACAAAATCCAACAAAAAATGAAGATTTACAATCAACAAAACCTAACAAAATTCATTCATGCAAGCAATGAAAGTAATAAAAATAAATAAAGAAAGAAAGAAGACTCACTGGAAAAAACCAAGAACTCCGGCCAGCCTTTGGAACCCCAATCATCCAAAATTCCGACCCGTAACATACCTAACCAGGTGTTTTCATAAGAGAACACCTGATTAGGGATGTTATGGTCCGAAATTGTGGGGGATTTTTTTAAAAAAATTTTACCAGGAAGTTCAATTTGATATTCGAACAATTCTGGAGAGATTTGAGACGAAAGGGCATGGTAGTTGGGTAGAGGATGGTCAGGAGGTGGTTTGGTGTGATTTTGGGTTAGTTTGGACGATGTTGTGTTCGCCGGAGTTAGGGTTCCGGTGACACAACTTCGTATATTTGAACAAATTGGGGATGATTCGAGGAAAATGGGGTATACGGGTGTACTGAGGAGCTCAAGGCGGTCAAACAGTGTTAATGGTGTGGTGGTTGGTAAAGGAGATGTCTCCCGCCGGTAGGGTTCCGGCGGGGACTGAGAGAAATTAAGGGCGGCATAAGGTTTGCTGATGGGGAAGAAAGGGTTGAAAATGATTGGGGG
>MU766497.1:5606-25512 GCA_026770625.1 Nicotiana glauca
AATTTTCTCTTAATTTCATACTCAAAATCGTGGCTAAATTCCAAGAATATAATTTTCTAGGTTTCCCACCAAAACCTCAATTTTCTACCCATTTTCATACTAAAATCCATACATAATTAATGTATTTAACTCAAAATAGGTAGGAATAACTTACTTTAACATTGACGACAAAAATCCTCTCTTGAAGCTCCCCAAAAATCGCCCAGGGCATGAAGAAATGACCAAAATCCGACTTAAAACAACCCCTCTGCCTCCAGACATTTCCGCTTCTGCGGTACCATTACCGCTTCTGCGGTACCATTACCGCTTCTGCGGTTTTGGGCCGCTTTTGCGGTTCTGGCCAAATTGGGCTGGACCGCTCTTGCGGTCTAATTTCTGCTTAAGCGGAACCGCTTCTGCAGTTTCCTGACCACTTCTATGGTCCCAGCTCACCTCACTCCCAACCGCTTCAGCGGCTACTTCCTCGCTTCTGCGGGGCCGCTTCTGCGGTCTCATTTCTTCAGGAGCGGAAATACCAGCAACCAGCAACACCAGCCTTCCCAAAAATCTATTTTTCGATCTGTTAACCACCCGAAATCCACCCGAGGCCCCCGGGACCCCAACCAATCCCATAACACATTGCGGACTTGCTCGAAGCCTCAAATCACATCAAACAATGCTAAAACCATGAATTACAATCCGATTTGAGCTTTATGAACTTTGAACTTTCCAACTTGTATTTCCGATGCTTAAGCCTTTCAAATCATGTTCGATTGACCTCAAATTTTGCACAAGAGTCATATTTGACATTACGGACTTACTCCAACTTCCGAAATCGGATTCTCACTCCGATATCAAAATGTCTACTTCCGGTCAAACTTCCCAAAAACTTTCAAATTTCTATCTTTAGCCAAATGGCTTCAAAATGACCTACAAACCTCTGAATTCTCTTCAGATCACGCTCTTAACTACAGAATCACCATACGGAGCTACTCCAAGTCTCAAAATTCCAAACGGACATCGATAACACTGAAATGCACTCCAAGCCAAACTTAAGAAATTTCTTCCAAAATACTAACTTTCACAATAGGCGCCAAAACGCTCCCGGATTATCCAAAACCCGAACTGGGCATACGCCCAAGTCCGATATCATCATACGAACCTGCTGGAACCTTCAAATCCCGATTCCGAGGTCGTTTATTCAAAAATCCAATCCTAGTTCATTCTTTCAACTTTAAGCTTCTCAAATGAGAATTTTCATTTAAATTTAACTCCGATCTTCCTGAATTTAAATTTTCAACCATGCGAACAAGTCGATATACCTGAAATAAAGATGCTCATGGCCTCGGACCGCTGAACGATGCGCTAGGGCTCAAAACGACTAGTCAGATCGTTTCACAGTGTGAGTGAGCCAATTGGTCAAATAAGTTGTCAGGTGTTAGGTATTACACGAGCTAGATGATAAAATAAGAAAGTATATTCTATAGAGAAGGATAACAAAAAGAAAAAGGGCCACTATATGAGATCATGACCAACTAGTGGTATTAAGATATGCGAGTAATGAATCAGGAAAGGTTCATCTACAAAGTATTCAGTCGAGGAAGTGTTGAATATTGTAAAAGGATTAAATGCGTGTGGAAAGCACATTTAAAGAGATGTTGATGATACTAGGATAAATCTAGACCAATGGTTAGGACTCGACAGACCTATTTGCTAGGTAAGTATCAAAGTAAATAGAGGACACTTTGCTCCAAGAAGATGGATGCATGAAAGAACATATCTCCTTATGAGAATAGTGATTCATTACTATGTTAATAAAGTAAAATATCTGCAATTAAGGAAGAATCCTATTAAGCACAAAGAAGGGAAAAGAACAAGTCCAATTCTTTCAAAGATGAATCGTGCTAAGTAAAACCAGTATGAGATAGGTCCAACAAGAAAAGACCTCATCCATCTGAGAAACAAATAGATACTAAGTACATATAATTGCAATACTTGTTGTATAAGGTCTATAGACTTATACTAGAAAGTGAATTCACATTCTCTTTTAAGGATAAAGGCCAAAACCGCTTATCGTTGGCTAGCAAAAAATCATCGAAGTGTATGACAGGTCCAAATATGTACACAAATATTAAAGGTGCTTGTATCATGCGGATTATATTCAAAAAGTAATATAAAGGTACCATGGAAGTTGTAGCAGATTAGAGTGTATCAAAGGATTAAGAGAGCCAGATGAGGAATGATACAGAAAAGGGATATTATGAGCAGACATATAGATAAGACCAAGGGGTGGAGTTCTTAAAATGTTAATAGCCTGAGAGGCTACAATAGCACTAGAGTATTATTCGTTAAAGAGTTATATGAGGGTGCATACAAGTTATAACTTTTTTGGTGCAAAAGATAAAGCAGAGTACGCTAGTAACCTAAGTTATGTGATGTCACAACCCTCATATGTGCCTATCGTACAGAGAATTAAGTGATAAACTTGAGAATAGTGCCAATAAGTGAGGATGGACAGATGTTAAATTACAGTAATCCCAAGGATGGTAGGAGAGCACCACTGTATTTTGGGTAATTTTAAGAAATTAGAAAAGATGAGAAGATGAAGAACGTACATAGATGTTCTAGAGTTTATGTTTCACCATTTGTCACAAGTCATATGAAGGTGAATAATAGCCCATCTGTAGAGCATGTAACTCACAAAGTTAGATATTGTCACAAGTTTAAAAGTAGTTCTATTTAAAGAAGTGCCAAAATATGAGTCATGTTTCCAAGATAACTTTTAGTTCTTATGATTTTTATGAGCAAACCTACAATAGAGGGTGAATTTCCCAACCTATATGTGTCTTTTAATAATGAAAGAATTAGAAGAGAAGTGGAATAGTGATTACGGTTGAGTCACAAACCAAAATAGTAAGAGTGGCTAATTCGGACATAGAGGCTAAATCACAAGCGAAAGAGGTTATTATAAAACCATAATTGTATGGTAGCTTAAAACGATATATAGGGGAACATACGTTGCTTTTACTATTACATAATTTCTGTTAAAGGTCATGAAAGATCTATATACATAAAGTCATGCTCCATGTTATCCTCAATAAATTATAGAATAAAGAAATACTTTAGAAAAGGTTACATGGGAAGCAGAAGAAGACATGGAAAAAAGTACCATCATTTATTTGAGAAAGAGGTATGTAACTGTTTCAAGTTTCAAAAAAAATTTATACCTATATATGTACAAGTTTTGATAGCTATGTGTGATCATGAATGGCCTGGATTTTTGAGTTGTAGTTGGATAGCCGTATGGGCTATAAATGATTTAGGTTTGACATATTGAAAATGTCGTGGCTGCTCTAGTTCCCAAGGAGGCACTGTAGAAATTATAAGAATTCAGAGTATTGGCTAAATTTTACGTTGCAAGCAAACAATGCAAAAGAGATAGAGAGCTAATGGTGGGATTTTTAACATTAAGTGACTCATTCAACATTCGAGGATGAATGTCATATAAGAGGGGAAGATTGTAAAGCTCTGAAAAATTATTGCTAAGTATTATGTTCTCGCTCAAGCTCTATGTTAGACACAAGGATGTATGAAAAATTATGAAGACATAAAATACATAAATCTTATGTTTAGAAGGTTGAATGGATGGTTATAAGAGGAGAGGAGTAAATTGGAATCTATTTGAGTTGTTTAGGGGATAAAAATGACCTTAGCCGCACATGACCTAAGTTTCAATAATCATATATATCAATATATAATGAATTGAGATTTGAGTTATATATCAACAGAAATCTCTTGAAGTCTAGTTTTGAACACTTCAAACCATTCGTCATTTTGATATTCCTATAAATGTTATAGGCATTTTCCTGAACACTATCCTGTCAGAAAAATGGGTCGTGTTTTGGGCGCCAAGGAGGGCGTCAGGCATGAATCAAACGCCAAAGTTAGTAGTAAAATTTTTGGGGCGTTTTGGATGGTGCAGGGCGCGGACCGTGACGCAGAAAGCTTGAAATTAAAATAAAAGGGATGGGAAGAGCGAAAATAGCCTCATTCTTTAATGATTAAACCTTCCCTCTCATCCTCAAGTCATCCAAGAGTTTTCATACTATGAAAGATGAGTTTTCAAAGCGATTAGCGTTAGAATACTACTTCCAAACATCAATTCTAATAATATTCTATCTCAAAATTGCTAGATTCTCAATAAGAACTCAAGAACAAGGTCTCTCCACTAACCTAGGGTTTCATGATTCAAGCTAAGCTTCGTAACCACTTTCAACCACAATTGTTAGAGAGGTTTATGGTTGATATTTTCTCCTAGAAACTACTACAAAAACTTTGATTAATGATGTACCATAGAAGGAGAGAAGAATCAAAGAGGGATTTCTATATTTTGGAAATCTTGGAATTTCTAATATTGATTTTTTTAAATTAACTATGTGTAGATTTTTTTTGGTGAGTTAAACCCATTGAATTGGAGCAAACGAAGGTATTCAAAAGCAAGGAATCAAGGTGAGTAGAGACAATGCTTTTACTAAAGTTGTCTTTTCAGCAAGATCATGACATATATTATTATTAGATTGTATAGGGTGTTAATATGGGCTCTGAATGAAACGAGTGGACTCACACTATTCATTAGAATTGTAAAAAAGATCTTTGATAATTATAATGGTCAATAACTCAAGAGCAGTCTGTTGTTCCATAAATCATGTGTCATGCATTCATGACTTGCGTATGCTTCTTTAATGTATAAACTGTATTGAAATTTTCTATTACATGATTTTATGGAACTGTTTTGATGACAACTATGAAGATATATCACTATTTTAAATTTTTTGATGTAAGAAATACACAAAAGAACATTTGTGGAGTTTCATTTGATCTCTAAGAAGGGTTCATAGCCTCTAGTGGTTTATGTTACCCCGAAATTACTCGTTCTAGAGTAGGAGGTTAGTGTACCATTGGTTCGGGCACTATGAAAGAAGTGCCCTGGTAAGGCACAAGAATGTGAGCATACTAGAACCTTGAACTTTGAGGCACCACAGGGATGGAGTCTAGGCGATCGGGCCTGGATCATCCACCATATCGATCATTTAGTGACATTTTCATAATCAAAATCAAAATGAATGTCAGAATTTATGGAACTCCCAAAAAAGAAAAGAAAATGTATTAGAAAATATACAAGACTTGTTCTGAGAAAGTTTATAGATGTATTTATTTGAATTATATATTGTGTTCAAACAAAAAAAGAGGATAAAAGAAAAGAAAGAGAATTTTCATGAATGACTTCAAGAAGAATTACATATGAGTTGTCTATTTCAACTCTTTATCAGAAGCTTTTAGAATCTTCCTATATCATGCATACATACTTCTTTAGAGTCTCGCTCCAATTTTAGTGGGAGGATTTCTTTACTTACTGACTACCGGTGTGGTGTACTAACGTTCTCTTCATGGGAACCTACATTAACCTATGTCAATGTAGGCACAGATTTTGTAGGTAAGAAGGCTATGAGCTAGGACATCCCCCTCCCATTACCAGGAAATTTGGTGAACTCCATTTTAGTTTGTGGAGTTTGTTGATTCCATAATTTTATCACATTTCTTAGAGGATTCATAGATAGAGTCAAAATAGAGTCATGGGTGTCAACTTTGTATTACTTTATTTTTTTAATTGTATTCAAGATAACATAATGAATTTTTTTTCAGAATACTATTTCATTTGAAGATTCACAAAAGTATTTACTTTAAATCATATTGAATTGTGTTGAGATATATTGCATAACAGAAATAGAATAGAATGGTGTTACACTCCATATTTTTGTACGTGAGAGTACGCCGTAAATTAATTGATGTAAGCTTAGAAATGAGATCATCTTTGAAAGTATATAAAGTAAGTTAATAATGTTAACTTGGAGGTTACAAATATTTAAGATCATGAATTGCAAATACCAAGAGCGTTGGAAGGCTTAGAAGCTCAACGAATTGATTAAAATAGGTTTCGACAAGTTGGGAATGTTATAATATATAATTTTAGGGTGAGACTAGGATGCTCAAAATTATAATGAGATCATGTTATGAGTTATTTTAGTCTTATTATAGTCGTGTGTTATGTTTTGAAGTCAAGCGAGTTGTGGAACAAAGGTTGGCAAAGATCATCACAAGTTATATTTACAAATATGCTAAACATTAGTTCAAATTTAGCTGAGCATTACTCCCAATGTACTTGGAATTACAAGATGACCTACCTACAAAATTGAATAACTACGAGTCTAGTTTCCAACAGATTAAATCATTCATTGATATAATTTTGGAGTAGAGAGATATTCATATTTTTGCGAAACTTCACAGATTGGTAGGTGACAAATAGGTGCCTCACCAACTTACCAAAAAAGAGGCCTCAATTAAAAGCTCCAAAGTCGGCCAGAGGGGACTTAAGGGCTTAACAACTCATTTCATTAACCCATCTTTTAGACCAAGAAAACCAAATTGAACCCCTGCAACTCCTCCCCAAATATACCACACAAACCTTAGGTTATTTCGAGTGTTACGATGTAATTCTAGTGCCGAAAAACCCGGACAGCTTGCTAGTTTCTCTTTCTCCTTCTGGTAGCTGTGGTAGGGGAATAAGGGCTGGGTTTCGTGGTTTCTACTCACTCCAATGTTACTTTTATGCATCTCCTTCCATTATCTAGGCTTCTACGAGTTGTAACTCGATCGAAAAGACTAGACCTAGCGAGTTTCGAAAGAGAGGTATGTTGTTTATTGTTGCGTCATTGTTGGTTAGTTGTAAACTTATTTTAAAGTTGAATTTATGGCTGGTTGATAGGATAAGAGGCTTAATTATCTAATGTTTGTTGTGTTTCTGAATTTGAAAGAAAAGATAAGTTGAAACGTGTTTTAGTAAACTGAAAGTTAATTTTAAGTTGCTGAACTTGTGGGACTTTTTGGTGGGCTATTTCGTGTTACTGTTCGGTTGTCTCTTTTGCTACTATTTTTATGGAGTTTGGGAGGATAAAGGGTTTGGAGAAATACCATATAATGTCAGGGTGGTTGGTTGGTCGTTTGTCTTTGCATTTTTGAGTTTTTTGACACTACTAGGGTGGTCGTTTTGTGTATGAACTAATTGGGGTGTATGGGTGGTTTTGTGTATTTTGTTATGGATATAAGGTTGGGGAATGATATATGCATGTTATTATTGTATTCTTGTTGTTGGTGGTGTTATGTCAAATTGGGAGGAAGTAAAGATTATTGGGGAGATGCTGCTCGTTCTATTATAAACTAAGCTTGTTATTCGTTGTGCGATAGTTGTACCTTCCATAACTTGATCATAGTATTGTTATCATTGTTATAGATAAAGGTGCCACAAGACGAGTTTAATGTGGTTAATAGACAGATTGTTATAAGGTATATTAAGTCTAAACCTTTCCATCAGTTTGGCATGATCCCATGACGACATGTGTTTGATAACGACACATAACGAGGAGTTTGTATTTCTTAATTTATTCACATTATCCTAGTCTCATAAGTTACAACATTCTCCCTTATTGGAACTTTCTATTCAGTTAAGTATTATCTTCTTTCAGTCAAGAGAGTAGAGTGTGTATATATATATATATAGTATTACAGTATTTTCACCACCACCGAGCTATAATCGGTGGGCAGGCCCCTATTGGACAACCTCAGATCAGATGGTAAGTTATATACCAATCTTACTATGGTCGAGCGCTTATGAGCGAGCCCAGAATGGTTGAGATACAGAGCCTAGTATGGCTGAGCGCCTATGAGCGAGCCTACTACACATACCCAGTATTATAGGATCGGACATCTATTTTACTTACTATAGTGAGAGAGTTGAGTCAGTATTAGCAGGTAAGCACATCTTTTGATTATTTTTGACTCCCAGTTATTTTTAGTCATTATATTATTAGTTCAATTTTATCTTTTAGTTATTTTTTGCTTTACATACTCGGTACATTATTTTGTACTAACGTCCCTTTTACTAGCGTGCTGCACTTCATGCCTGCAGGTCCTGATATACAGCTGGATAGACCTTCTTAGTGGACAGATAAATATTAGCTTGGTTGGTAAGCTCCACTTCCTTGGAGTTACCAGGTCTGGACCTTAAAGTCTACTTTATATATACAGGTTTGATGGGTAGGTCGAGGCCATATCCTGACCATGGTATAGTTTAGTTATCTCTAGAGTCTTGTAGACAAGTCCTGTATATTTTATATAAGAGTAGATGTTCATGGCTAATTTGTCGTCCTACACAATTATATATATCGACTTTTAGGTATGTTTACACCTCAGATGAGAGAGACACTATTTTCAGATGATTCAGAATATGGCCTCACCAATCTAAGTTAAGGGTTACCCCTCTAGAGTTCACAGCTACAGAGTGGTACGCTCAGGCTGGGTATAGCACTAGGTGTCGGCCACGCCTCTTGAGGTTTGGGGCGTGACAAACTTGGTATCAGAGCAGTTCTATCCTAGGGAGTCTACAAGGCGTGTCTAGTAGACTCTTGTTTATAGGTGTGTTGTGCATCACACTTATAAGTAAGAGGCTACAAGGCATTTAGGACTATCACTCTTTCTTCTTACTCTTGATCATGTGGCAGAGCTCAGTTGTAAGATTCAAACTCCTAACTTTTATGTTATTCGTAATACAATATATATGCATCTAGAAAGACAGTTGGTAAGAGATTGAATATGGTTGTAGATGAGTTGAGTCAGAAGAACTCGATTTTGCATCATGCTTACGATGAGTAAATGTGAGGTCTTCAACAGATCATGTGTGTACTAAGACGTGTAAGCTTTTTGGTAAAGATCCCTAAGGCATGAATATTTATCCACCCATACGGTAAAAAGAAATGAGAGAATTAGAAGGTAGATACAAGTTTCAATAAGTAAAAGAAGAAAGGTGCAGAAGTGTACGAGGTACCCAGTTAGTGAATATTATTAGTATTTAAAATTCAGGCAGAGAAATATAAGTATATGAGTTACTGTCAAGAGTAACAGAAGTATGTACAATTGGCTACACCCATCTTAATTATGCCCTGTGGGAGCTAACAGATATTATTTAAGAGAAGGATGGGATATAATGATCCAGCGAGGCTTATAGTAACCCAAAATGGTGGATGAATTGTTAGCACTAGCTGACATTTCTGAAGGATATTGCAAACGTGGTAGTAGTCTCCTTGTGAGACACCCTGATGGTGCACTCTAGAATAGTACATTTAGTTATGAATACTAGAATGTCTAGAAAATTTTCAAAAGACAGGCGGTGCAATTCTAGAAGGGACAAATATTTACCTTTGTATGGCTCCGTCCCCAGTACACAGAGAATGCTAGGCCACCCGAAGAGCCAGTGGATAGAGCAAGGGGAGCTAAAATCGAAAGAATGTTTTGTTGAAGTTTTAGAATTAGGTAATAGACGAAAATATTAGCAGGAGAATAAGAAGAGAGTAAATAAAGTATTATGAGTAAGATGGAATAAATAGGTGATAAAGGTAAATCAAAATATGATATGATGACAGAGTCCATAGTTAAGTGAAGAAAAAGATAAGAGGTGATAGGCATTGAGACAATAAAATAGTATAGGCCAAAAGTCATATCCTCATTTTGAGAAATGAGTTGGTGAATCTAACATGATTACCAGAACAAAAATTTAAACCCCCAGAGTAATAAAAATCAGTGTAGGCTAGTAAACAAGATAATCGAACATGAATTAGGGAACGGAGGATTTGATAATAGTCGACATCATGAGAATTTTAGAGACCATATTCCGATAAAAATATAATGGACAGTAGAAGAATAACCTTTAAAGGTCATTCAGGAATATGCTTTCCTAAAGCAAGCACTGTGACACAATTAAAATTAAGGAAGTAAGTGTGCCAGTTACACTAGGTGTCACCCTCGCGCATAAGAAATTTAGTTATCCCTGGTAGAGAAGGCTTACCGCAAAGTGAGTAAGAGTCAATGAAGACGTGAAAAGATGCCGAAGATGAAGAGGTAAAATATTTGATCTTCATAGAATTATATGTTAGTACTCCCTTAAAGCGGGAGAAGATGGGGTGATATGGTATTAAGTTGGAGTTAAGTGGTTAAGGTAACTATGGAATAGTAAAGGAAGAATGCAGTAAAAAGATGAAAGGAATGAGATCGCATTTATTCAGATCATACAAATGTGTGACGACTCTAGAAGATTATTCAAGCACGATGTCGAGAGAGTCAGTAAGGGTTCCCACACCATATGTTATTGATAAATAAGTGTGGATGAATATTTGATACATTAGGGCCAGTGTAAAAGGTAAGTTAAGACAAAAGACATAACCCAAGCGAGGTTACGCAAAATATAAATATGATCATGGACTAATGAGTAGTTTGTAGTTGATTTAGGAAGAGCTTAGTTATGGCTACACAAGAGGTCTCAGATAAATCAGTATATCATGTAAGATAAAGGTAGTGAAACCGAGCATAGGAAATTCAGTCTCGCAGATACGACATCGTAATCCTTGAGAAATATTCTGATAGAAGTTGGTGTAGTAGAAGATAAAGTATAAATGTTACGGAAATAAACGAGTTCCACTAGGGAGACAATCAAAATTTCAATCAGACGTAACCTTACGAGCAAAAGTACGTGCATGTAAGTAACAAAGGATAATGATAGGCAAGTAAGAACATCAGAAATTCTGTGAGGTCTACAATGTAATAAGCTCACAGCTTTACAAGAGTCAAAGGGTCTTCCCTAAGCACTGCAATGAAAGACTAGCTGAGAAAATAAAGAAGAAGGCTTCAATCTAAGCATAGTGACCTAAAGAGGAAATGATCTTATAACAATAGTCTCACTACAACATTGTGTACACTCCATAAGAAAGTTGCACCTATCATGGCTAATGAAGGGAAAAAAAGTAATATTTGATATCATATGAGTTACACAAAATTCCAATAGGTCTGGGCACTAAGATAAGCCAAGTAATCATGCAACAAGTAGTAGAACGACCAGGAATAGTAACTTCTTAGTTTTTAAAGAAAGTTGAGAAGGCGCAAAAGGAATTATTCGATCAATGACCCAGAGTTAGTTACATTATGAAGACACTTAAGATTTTGAAGTATTATCCATGCAGCATATATGTTGACATTTCTACAGTTATAGGAGACTCCAGTATAAGTTAAAAGAAAGAATTGAGTCCACTTCACAGACAAAGGCTTGAATTGTTAGAAGATTATATTATAAATGTTCCACAGCGTCCACCAAAGGCGAAAGTAATGACTAATGCCCTGAGCCGTAGATCGGAAGATAGCTTAAGCCAACTTAAAATCTGATAGAGAAGAGGAAACTAAAGAGTTACATCAGCTAAATGAATTAGGAGTCTTATTATAGACCCAGCTAAATATAGAAATCCTGATTCAAAACACTGCATCACTCTTAATATCAGAGGTACAAAAGAGATAGTACAATACCTATATTCTATAACAGCTCTACAATAAAGCCAGTTAGAAGAGTACAAGCCTTATTAGAAGTCAGTACAAGATTGTATATGCACCAGAGGTGCAAGTATTATAGTAGATCTTCATGTTGTGGATGTGAATTCCACCTATGTGGAAGGGTGTTTTTGAAAAAAGACCAAAAATACGATGCAAGATTTAAAGGTAAGTAAGGTAAAGGCGAAAATGGTATGATATACTCAAGTGCATAAGGTTGTGAATAGTCCAGACTTTAGATAGAGGACTAGAAGCACTAGGATTCAGTATCCACAAATGATAGTGGCGTTGTCAGTGGCATATCTTCCGGCCTATGGTTTTTAGGTACCGAGAGGTCTAGTTAAGAGATTAAAAAAGAGTTAGAGATGAAATGATGTCTCACTTGAGGTTCCATAATAACATAAAAACATCTATGGTGCTAGTAAGTTAAGGAAAGGTTGCGAGTAGTATGTAGATATGTGTAGGTCATAAACTAAAGTATGGTAGAGAAACAAGGTTTCAGATAGACATGAGTAAGGATAAGAAAAGGTGAGTGAGAAGGTGATGAGAATAGGTAAGGATTAAGCCCATCAAAACAAGAACGCTTATGGTTCCCGTAAGTTATAGAAATCTCTAAATAACCTGAATGAACTCAGAGGAGTTTAAGACTAAGAGAATTTAGAAGAGATGGAATGCTACCATGGAAGTACAATAAGGGTGTAATTGTGATAGATAAGAGGATGAAGTTTAGGCCTTTGATTGAGTAATGATTCAAAGTAAATGGATTTCATGAATTGCACGGGATTAGAATACCCCCATAGGATGAACCACGTTGGGATGCCATAAAGTACGATTATTGAAGTATAGTATCGCCCCTAGTTAGATCAGGCAAATAACTTCAGATGTTCCCCAATGAGACGTGAGCCCTAGTAACAATGTGTTATGTAAGAGGTTTCACGTTAGTAGTGGTAGATTATAGTTCAACATTAAGTTTAATCAACTATAGATGAATAAAAGTTAAAAAGTATGAGATGAGATAGGTTGTCATTCTTAAGATGAACATTAGTAATGAGTAAGCATTAAAGGACTTAGATTTATAAACATAGGAAAAGCAGCGAGAGAGTAACATAGAGTCGGATAGCAAACCTCGGTAATAATAAACTGAATTAAGTGTTATGGTATAGTATAACCCGCCTAGATGTAGTAAAGCCGTAAGGGTAGATAATCTAGGCTATGGAACAAGATTTAGCGATAGTCGTAAGTTCAACAAAGTACCAATGAAGGACTCCAGTACAACTATAGATGCCTAGAAGGGCATACTGTAATAGTTCTATGTAGGTTAACAAAATAAGCCCTAGAGAATTGCTAAAATATAGAGGAAGAAGGAGATAAGAGTCGCATAGGCACACATACATGGATAGAGTCGTACAGGCTGCAAGACAAAATGTAGCAACAATAACGATATTGGAAGAATTCCGACCACAGGTCGTGGTGCGAGAAAGAGGCCTAAAGGGGGGAATGCCTTGGGCTTTGGATTTATTCACAAAATAGTTGCCTAGATGTCAATGACAATACTAAAGTATTTGTAAGATATATAGATTATGAGACTGATAAGCACATCAGTCAACATTCGAGGACGAATGTTCCAAAGGGGGGATTGATGTTACACCCCAGATTTTCGTATGTGAGAGTACGTAGTAAGTTAGTTGATATAAGCTTAGAAATGAGATCATATTTGAAAGTACATAAAGTAAGTTAATCATGTTAAATTTGAGGTTACAAATATTTAAGATCATGAACTGCAAGTACCAAGAGGGTTGGAAGGCTTAGAAGCTGAACGAATTGAAGAAAATAGATTTCGTCGAAAGTCGACAAGTTGAGAATGTTATAATGTGTAAATTTGGGATGAGACTAGGGTGCTCAAAATGATAAGAAGGTTATTTTATGAGTTATTTTAGTCTTATTATAGTCATGTGTTATGTTTTGAAGTCAAGCGAGTTGTGGAACAAAAGTTGGCAAAGATTATCACAAGTTGCATTCATAAATATGCTGAAAATTAGGTCAAATGTAGCTAAGCACTTCTCCAAATATACTTGGAATTACAGGATGATCTACCTAAAAATTTTAATATATACGAGTCTAGTTTCCAACGTATGAAACCATTCATTGATATAATTTTCGAGTAGAGGTATATTCACATTTTTGCAAGACTGCGCAGATTGGTAGGTGACAAGTAGGTGCCTCACTTACTTGCCAAAAGGAGAGGCCTCGGGACTTTTAAGGTTTTATCAACTCATTACTTTCATCCATATTTCAGACCAAGAAAACCAAATTGAACACTTAAACTCCTCCCCAAAAATCCCACGCAAACCCTAGGTTATTTCGGGTGTTACGATGTAATTCTAGTGCCGAAAAGCCCGGACAGCTTGCTAGTTTCTCTTTCTCCTTCTTGTAGTTATGTTGGGGGACTCATTTTGGAAGAATAAGGGCTAGTTTTCTTGGGTTCTACTCAGTCCAAGGTAGATTTATGCTTCTCTTTCCATTATCTAGGTTTGTACGAGTTGTAACTCGATCGTAAACACTAGACCTAGCGAGTTTCGAAAGAGTGGAATGGTGTTTGTTGTTGTGTCACTATTGGCTGATTGTAAACTTATTTTCAATTTGAATTGATGGCTGGTTTATAGTATAATAGGCTTAATTATGTATTGTTGGCTGTGTTTCTCAATTGGAAAGAAAAGACAAGTCGAAATGTGTTTTAGTAAACTAAAATATCAATTTTGAGTTGCTAAACTTGTGGGACTGTTTTGTGGGTTGTTTCGTGTTGTTTTTGGGTTTTCTCTTTTGCTTCTATTTTTATAGAATTTAGGAGGAGAAATGGTGTGTAGAAACACCACATAATGTCAGGGTGGTTGGCTGGTCGTTCGTCATTGCATTTTCGGGTTGTTTGACACTACTAGGGTTGTCGTTTTGTGTATGAACTAATTGGGGTGTATGGGCTATTTTGTGGTATTTTGTGATGGATATAAGGTTGGGAAATGATTTATACATATTGTTATTGTAGTGTTCTTGTTTTTGTTCGTGTTATGTCGAATTGGGAGGAAGTAAAGATTATAGGGGAGATGCTGCCCGTTTTATTATAAAATAAATTTGTCGCTCGTTATGCGATAGTTGTACCTTCCATAACTTGATCATAGTATTGTTATCATTGTTTTAGATTAAGTGAAAAAAGACGAGTTTAACATGGCTAATGGCGGATTGTGATAGGGTATGTTAAGGCTAAATATTTCCTTCATTTTGGCATGATCTCATGAATTGTGTTTGATAACGCGACATAAGAGAAGTTCATATTTTTGAATTTATTCTTATTATCATAGTCTCGTAAGTTTCAGTATTCTCCCTTATTAGGACTTTCTATACAGTTAAGTATTGTCTTTTTTTAGTTAAGAAAGTAGAAGGTCTATATATATAAGTATTATAGTATTTTTACCACCACCGAGCTACATCGGTGGGCAGGCCCCTATTGGGCAACCTCATATCAGATGGTAAGTTATATACCGAGTTTACTATGGCCGAGAGCCTATGAGCGAGCCTAGAATGGTCGAGATAGATAGCCTAGTATGGCTGAGCACCTATGAGCGAACCCAGAATGGTCGAGATACAGAGCCTAGTATGGTCGAGCGCCTATGAGCGAGCCTACTACGGCAGAGCAGTTACACATACCGAGCCTTATAGGGCCGGACAACTATTTTACTTACTATATTGAGAGAGTTGTCACTATTTATAGGTAAGCACGTCTTCAAATTATCTTTGACTCCTAGTTACTTTCAGTTATTATAGTATCAGTTCAGTTTCAGCTTTCAATTATTCTGTTACCTTACATACTCGGTACATTATTTCATACTGATGTTCCTTTTGCGGTGGACGCTGCATTTCATGCCTGCATGTCCTGATACATAGCTGGATAGACTTTCTCAGTAGACAAAGTCAAACATCAGCGTGGTTTGTAAGCTCCACTTATTCGGAGTTACTAGGTCTAGGCCTTGGAGTACATTTTATATATACAGGTTTAATGGGTAGGTCGAGGCCCTTTCTCGGACCATAGTACAGTTCAGTTATCTCTAGAGGCTTGTAGGTGAGTCCAGTATATTTTGTATAGCAGTAGATGTTCATGGTTAATTCGTTGGCCTGCATAATTATATATATATCAGTTTTTGGGTATTTTACCCCTCAGATGAGAGAGACGTTATTTTTAGATGATTCAGAGTATGGCCTCATCGGCCTAAGTTTAGGGTTACCCCTACAGAATTTACAGTTACAGAGTGGTATACTCGGACCGAGTATTGTACCGGGTGTCGGCGACGTCTCTTCCGGTTTGGGGCGTGACAAATACAGAAGCCAAGATGGTTCGCTCGGTCAAGTTAAGGCACCTAGTGCCGGTTACGACTTGGTTATAAATCGGGTCGTGATATTATTATTATTATTACTACTACTATTTATGAGAATAAATTTTTTCAAAATACTAATGTAATATTAAAAATATATTTTTGAATTATAGAACAAAATTTGGATAAAAATATTGGAAGTTCTTGAAAATTATTTTTTTTTTTGATAAAATTTAAAACTTTATTTCCTGGAAAAACAAATACATGCACTAATCATTACAAAAAACCCTTCACTATATGCAGTCCCAACCTATATATACTGCTTTCGCTAATCAAAATCAACTACACATTATTATTATTATTACTACTATTTATGAGAATAAATTTTTTCAAAATACTAATGTAATATTCAAAATATATTTTTGAATTATAGAACAAAATTTGGATAAAAATATTGGAAGTTCTTGAAAATTATTTTTTTTTTGATAAAATTTAAAACTTTATTTCCTGGAAAAACAAATACATGCACTAATCATTACAAAAAACCATTCACTATATGCAGTCCCAACCTATATATACTGCTTTCGCTAATCAAAATCAACTACACATTATCAGAATCTGTCTAAGGATAAAAATTCAATGTTTGTAGCTTCTTCTCCAAATTCAGCCACATTGAACCCCTGTAATGTATATCTTGTATTATCATTCTCACCACCTCTTCATCCTTTCTTTTCTTCTTTCTGAAAATCCTTCAATTCCTTTCCTTCCATAAGTAGTACACAGCTCCAGCTAGAATCATTCTATATATAAATGTGTATAATCTTCTTCCTGTTGCATATTTACTGGACCAACTTATTTCTTCAAGCCATATCTTGGCTTTCCTTCCTATTCCAGCCCAATAAAATATTTTCTCCCACACATTGGTTGAGTATTTGCACGTAAAGAACATGTGCTTATGGTCTTCATTAGCTTCTTCACATAACACACACTCTGCATTCGTAATACTTTCCCATTTCATCAATCTATCCTTTGTATATAATCTGTTCTGGACAGCTATATACATAATGAATAGCCACCTTGGACTACTACCGTTGTTGCATATTAATCTCCTCTATGTGACTTTTAGAAATTCACCCCTCATTTTGTTATATACCTCTCTAATTGAATATCTCTTCCCATTCATCACTTCTGTTATATTGATTCTTGCTTTTGATGGTATTTCCCAACTTTTAGTATATTCTGAGTCGTCCATGATGCTCGGTTAGCCTTCACATCCCATGTTATCTCTTTCTTTATATAGTAAGTATTCATCCACTTGATCCATAGTCTGTCTTTCTTATTGCATAGGGTTCCACAGTTGTTTCAAGACTGTTGCTTTGTTCCAAGTCACTATATCTGTTATATTCAAGCCCCCTGCAGTTTTTGGCCAGCAAAGTTGTGTCCATGCAACCAAAGCCTTCTTGCTCCCCTCTGCCTCCCCTGTCCATAGAAATCTTTTGCAAATGCTTTTAATTTTCAGTAGAATCTTCTTTGGCAATGGGAACACCTGTGACCAGAATGATTGGATAGATAATAACACACTTTTAATCATTTGTAACCTCCCTCCATATGATAGAAATCTTGTAGTCCAGCTTTGCACTTTTGCTAAAATTTTGTCCAGTAAAGGTTGACATTGATTAACTGACAATCTTTTAGTACTAAGCGGCACTCCAAGGTATCTGAAAGGTAAAGAGCCCAAAGAGAAGCCCAAGCTATTCAGTGTTTGTTGTAGCACTTGTCCTAATACACCTCCAAAATATATACAACTCTTTTCTTGATTTGCTATCAAACCTGATGAGGAAGGGAATTGTTGAAATCATTCATTTAATATTTGTGCTGATATGAGATCACCTCTACAGAAGAGTAGAAGATCATCTGCAAAACTGAGTTTCAAGATATTGAGTTTCTCACATTTCGGATGAAAGTTAAAATCTGGCTTATTCTTCAAATCCTTCATTAACCTTGTAAGATATTCCATGGCTAACACAAATAGGTAAGGAGACAAAGGTCCCCTTACCTCACCCCACGTTTGGCATCAAAAGGAGTAGTTGGCTTACCATTTATCACTATTGAATAAGTGACTGTCGAGACACAAGCCATTATCCATTTAAGAAATTGATCTGGTATGTTCATTGCTACAAGTACTTGCTCTAAGAAGGCCCACTCCAAGGAATCATATGCGTTCTGCATATCTATCTTGATCATGCGCCTTGGGATATACCTTTCCGACCATAACCTTTCACCAATTCATGTCCTAATAATATGTTGTCATTTAAAATTCTTGTTGGTACTAAGGCTGCTTGACTTTCATCCACCAGATAATCCATTACCTTTTGCAATCTACTAGTAATCATCTTAGAAATGATCTTATACAGGACATTACAGCAAGATATGGGTCTATACTGCTTAATGGACTCTGGGTTCTTTACTTTTGGGATAAGAGTGACAAGGGTGTTATTGAGTGGTTTATGCATTTGACAGTTTTTGAAAAAATCCAGTACAGCTGCTGTGATCTCATGTCCAATTATCTTCCAAGATTCTTCAAAAAATAAGCATTCAACCCATCATCCCCTAGTGCTTTTGAATCTTCAATCCCCTGCAAAGCTTCATATACTTCCTCCCTTGTAAATTGCTTTGCTAGTTCTAGCTGGTGCTTCCTTGTAAGTACAGGGCCTCCTTTCATAATAGTGAGGTTAATGGCAGGTAGTCTTCTAGTTGATTCACCCAATAGCCTCTTATAAAACTCAATGACTTCCTGCTCCACTTTATCTTCATTTGTTATCCAGTTTTCTCCCTCATCCTTTATCATTTTGATTTGATTTTGTGCTGCTCTCCCTTTCATGTTTGCAAAGAAGAATGTTGTATTTGAATCACCTAGTTTGAGCCATTGTACCCTTGACTTTTGCTTATAGATTCCTTCCTCTATCATACTCCATTTTTCCAGTTCTTTCCTAGCTTTCTTCTCTTCTTCAAACATGTCCCTACTCAGATTAGTCTGCCTCATTTGAGCTTGCACATTTGACAATTCTTCTCTCCTTTGTTGCACCTTCTTTGTTATCCCTGTATATTCCTGCATGTTTAAACTATTAAGACCATATTTTACCTTCTTTAGATTCGGAATTATACCTTCCATCTTATTGCCCTTATATTTCCAACCATTCTGCACTATTTTTTCAAACTCATCATGTTCGGCTAGGCAATTATAGAACTTGAACGGTCTCCTTCTGTTACCATTTTCCTGTTCTAATTCAATTCTCAAATGTGAGTGGTCGGAAAACTGAGGATCTAGAAGTTGTACTTGCATTGGTGCCATTTCTAGCATCCATTTGGCATTCACTATCCCTCTATCTATTCTACTATATACATGGTTATTTGTCCATATATACCCCTTTCCCACTGTGACTATATCTGTCATTTGGCACTCCATCATAAATTCTCTGAAGTCCTTTATTTTATTCATATGTTCTTCAGTACCATTCATTCTGTCCTCCATATCCTTGATTGCATTGAAATCACCCATGATCAACCAAGGTATTGTCATTTGTTCTTCCAGCTCTCTCAAGTTGTTCCATAAATCACATCTATTAGCTATTGTATGTAATCCATACACAGCTGTAAATGCAAAATGTACAAGCCATTCCCATTTTTTACTATTCCATGTATGAATTGCTGATGAACCTTCAACTGTGAAAACATTATTTTGTTTGAATCCCACATCAGCTATATTCTACCTTTACCATTCACTGAGCTGTTTGCACACCACTTCCAACCAGCAGCTCTTTTTGTAATCGTATCATTAATCATCTCATCTTTAATGCTATGCTCTATTATTGCAATCATAGTTACTTTATTCACCTTTATAAACTCCTTCATCTCCTTTTGTTTATACACTTTATTGAAACCCCTAACATTCTATGTGACTATCTTCATACTCTTATGACTGTTTGAGGTTCTTGTCCTGTATTCTCATGCATCCTCTCCTGCTCATCAACTTTATTTGCCCAACTGTTTTGCTCCATCATTGGACCCCCCCCCCCCCCCCCCCC
>MU766501.1:9185-24410 GCA_026770625.1 Nicotiana glauca
GGGGGGGGGGGGGAGGGGTAGGTTGAAATAATACGTGAGACACTGAGTATCGATGTAAGAGTTTTGTTCTAAAAAAATATTTTAAGGATAATGTCACGACCAAAACCAATGGGCCGCGACGGGTGCCTGAGTCCTACCTGTCAAACACCCCTAAGCATGCGTCTAAGATATGAACCTGAATAATATCTGCTGCATTATGAAAATAACATACATGAAGGAAACCTCCCATCAAGGAATATGTACGTATACATGCATAATACATTGGGCGAGCTGGAAAGGATGCTATAGACAACTATACATCCAAAACTGAAAGCTGACAAGGCCACATACAACCCAACTAGACACACTATCTACAGACCTCTAATAGAAATATAATTGACGGGACTGAGCCACATCATATATATATATATATATATATATATACAAACATATACCAAAATCAAAAGCAGCTCCGAATCAAGTGGAGCACGTCAACTCTCGCTGATCAAGAATCCTAAGAAGGGGGACCATCAGCTTGCTTACCTGCACCTGCAGGCATGAAACGTAGGCTCCGTGAAATAGTTCGTCAGTACGAAAAATGTAATGTGTATGTAAGGCATGGAAATTAGTACGTAAAAGACATAGATGAAACATGGAATATAGAAACACGTCTTTAAATCTGGGAGCGTTTGAACCGATGCTGAAGTTAATAGTTTCTTTAATACTTGGAAAATCCGTTCGCAAGCATCATGCCGTTGAAACTTTTCTCCCTTCTGAGTCAACTTTGTTAAAAGTGCTGAAAGGGAAGAAAATCCTTCCACAAATCTCCTGTAATAACCTGCCAAACCGAGAAAGCTACGAACCTCAGTCAGTGTTGTGGGTCTAGGCCTAGTCTTTACTGCCTCAATCTTTTGTGTATCCACTCGGATACCTTCACCCGAAATAACATGCCCAAGGAAAGCTACAGAGTTCAGCCAGAATTCACATTTAGAAAATTTTGCATACAATTTCCCTTCTTGTAGAACTCTTAGCACAGTACGCAGATGATCTGCATGCTCAGCTTCTGAACGAGAATATACCAATATATCGTCAATAAATATAATTACGAACATATCTAAAAAGGGCATGAACACGCTGTTGATTAAATCCATGAATACTGTTGGGACATTGGTTAGACCGAACGACATAACCCGAAACTCAAAGTGCCCATATCTAGTCCTGAATGTTGTCTTCGGAATATCTTCATCCTTAACCCTTACCTGATGGTACCCGGACCTCAAGTCTATTTTTGATAAATACTTAGCACCTTGTAACTGATCAAATAAATCATCAATTCTCGGGATCGGGTACTTATTCTTGATCGTCACCTTATTCAGTTGCCTATAATCAATACACATTCGTAAGGAACCATATTTCTTTCTCACAAACAACACAGGTTCTCCCCACGATGGCGTACTAGGTATGATAAAACCTTTTTCAAGCAAGTCCCTTAGTTGTTCTTTTAACTCTTTCAGCTCTGCAGGGGCCATTCTATAGGGGGATATATATTGGATGAGTATCTGGTAGTAGGTCAATGGCAAACTAAATTTCTCGCTCTGTCGGAAGAACCGAAAGTTCATCGGGAAACTCATTAACCACTAGGATTTATTGAATGGTTGGTGACTCTACTTCCATATCCTGAACCCGAACTAAGTGATAAATACATCCCTTATTAATCATCTTCCTTTCCTTAAGATAGGAAATAAATCTACCGATGCCGTGTTACCTTTCTACTCCAAAACAGCCTCCACTGGAAATTGAAATCGGACTATCTTTGATCTACAATCAACGTTGGCATGACAAGAAGCCAACTAATCCACACCCATTATAACATAAAATTCTACCATATCTAACTCGATTAAGTATGCTATGGTAGGTCGACCATAAACTACTATTATACAACCCCTATATAATTGCTTAGCTATCACCGAGTCCCCAACGGGTGTAGATACCCCAAAAGGTTTAACCAATTCAGGTTTTATTCCAAACTTACTAGCAACTAACGGAGTAACGATGATAAGGTGGAACCTGGGTCAATTAGTGCATATACATCATATGAGGAGACATATAGTATACCTGTAACAACATCAGACGATGACTCCTGGTCCTGTCATCTTGCCAATGCATAAATGTGGTTCTGAGGGCTGCTCAAGCTAGATGCTCCATCTCTGCCTCTACCACGACTCATTGGTACTTCGGGACCTTTCCCAAGGGGGCGTACTGATGATGACGAACCAGCTACAGATCCCGACGGTTGAGCTATGCTTGCATCACCTCTCATCGGACAATCCCTCATAACTTGGCCCAGATAACCACAAGTATAACAAAAACCTAACCCCATATAGCACTGTCCGGTATGTTGCTTACCACATTGAGTACATCGTGGCAAGGGTGGCCTCATCTGATTTGACTCACCCCTATACTGAGAACCTAAGGCCCTGAAATTATGATCAGACCTTGAATATGTAGAACGATCAAATCTCTTACCGCCAAACTGAGGGGACGCGCTAGCCGAGGGCTGGGATGGATACCTCGAGTACTGCTACCTCTGAATACCTCGAAACTCACCAGAAGGACCCAAAAACCTCGCTCTCTTATTTTGGGCCCTATCATGCTCACGATCGACCCTCTGTTTCTGGTTACACTCCTCTACACCCTGAGAGTATGCCTGAATACCAGAAATATCCATATCTGGCTGAAGTGAGACCGACATACAATCGTTAAGCAAGTGAGGCTCTAATCTCATCACGAACCGGTGAACCCGATCCTCCATCTTAGATACAATAGTGGGAGCATACCTAGTCAACGAATCAAAATGAAGACTGTACTCCCGAACACTCATGTTACCCTGTCGAATGGTCAAGAACCTGTAAACTCTGGCTCGCCTAAGCTCTGGTGCAGATAATGATAAAGAAAAGCTTCTATAAACTCCTACCATACTGCTGGAGGGGCATCCTCACCTCTCGACAATTTCCAAGACTCGTACCAATTAACTGCAACATCTTAGAGTCTATAGGAAGCTAGCTCAACTGACTCAGTTGCAGTCAGTGGCGGATCCGGGAATTTATACAAGCGGGTTCAGATAAAAATAAAATTCTCGACTTCATACGATAGTATAAGGAATATTAGGCTTAACAAATGAAGTTTACCTTCCGTTTTTTGTTTGTCTTCATAACAAAACCTCCCAAAAAAATTGCTAGGTATTTTTTTTTTCTTTCTCTTATTTTAAGGTCGCTCTTTCAAAACATATAAAGATAAAGTTTTAACCTTTTAACTTACTTTTTTAACTTTAATAATTTATAAAACTTTACAAATTTTTAATGATTGATTCTATTTAACAAAGATCAATTTCATCGATATCAAAATACTAAATTCTACTTATTTGTTAAATTTACAAATTAACAACTCTAATTTTTTTATTTTGACAAGCTAATGATTGCAAACCATAACAAATAGAAGGAGTATAAAATAAACTACATTAAAACAAAATAATATGATAAATAAAAAGTTAGTGTTTGGTCAACCACAATAAATAGGCAAGTAGAATACTTTAAAATATTTTAAAAAAAACAAATAAAAAAGTGTGAAACTGAGAGAAGAATACTCTAACAGAGAGTTAAGAGAAAAAAAATTAATATATTAAATGGCATAATATCTTAGACATTGGGCCTAAATAATTTGTCAAAAGATTGAAACATTATGTAGCCTACAAGGTCTTTTAAAACTGATGATATTTGGAAAAACTAAGAAAAGGTGATTGGAAAAGGCAGAAGGAGTATAAAATAAACTACATTAAAACAAAATAATATGATAAATAAAAAGTTAGTGTTTGGTCAACCACAATAAATAGGCAAGTAGAATACTTTAAAATATTTTAAAAAAAACAAATAAAAAAGTGTGAAACTGAGAGAAGAATACTCTAACAGAGAGTTAAGAGAAAAAAAATTAATATATTAAATGGCATAATATCTTAGACATTGGGCCTAAATAATTTGTCAAAAGATTGAAACATTATGTAGCCTACAAGGTCTTTTAAAACTGATGATATTTGGAAAAACTAAGAAAAGGTGATTGGAAAAGGCAGAAGGAGTATAAAATAAACTACATTAAAACAAAATAATATGATAAATAAAAAGTTAGTGTTTGGTCAACCACAATAAATAGGCAAGTAGAATACTTTAAAATATTTTAAAAAAAACAAATAAAAAAGTGTGAAACTGAGAGAAGAATACTCTAACAGAGAGTTAAGAGAAAAAAAATTAATATATTAAATGGCATAATATCTTAGACATTGGGCCTAAATAATTTGTCAAAAGATTGAAACATTATGTAGCCTACAAGGTCTTTTAAAACTGATGATATTTGGAAAAACTAAGAAAAGGTGATTGGAAAAGGCAGAAGGAGTATAAAATAAACTACATTAAAACAAAATAATATGATAAATAAAAAGTTAGTGTTTGGTCAACCACAATAAATAGGCAAGTAGAATACTTTAAAATATTTTAAAAAAAAACAAATAAAAAAGTGTGAAACTGAGAGAAGAATACTCTAACAGAGAGTTAAGAGAAAAAAAATTAATATATTAAATGGCATAATATCTTAGACATTGGGCCTAAATAATTTGTCAAAAGATTGAAACATTATGTAGCCTACAAGGTCTTTTAAAACTGATGATATTTGGAAAAACTAAGAAAAGGTGATTGGAAAAGGCAGAAGTTTTGATTCGATCCCGGGGCCTTCAGCATTTAGTGAATCCGCTTCCACCATTGAACCACGTCGGATCTTTTGTTAAGTGGGTTCAACGTTTATTCCTTTATCGTATTTGTTGCTTAAAAAAATAAATTATACATACATGTAGTATTTTTTTTACGAAGCGGGTTCAGCTGAACCCGCTTGAACCTACGTGGGTTCGCCCCTGGTTGCAGTGGCCTTCATCACCCTTAACGTCCTCTGCACCCTATCAATAAAAGCCCAAGGGTCCTCATTCGGATCTGCCCTAGTTGAATACCGGAGGGTCTAAATTAATGAAGTCACGAACCCTCGCACTCACGGACCTATCTGCATGACCAATACCTGTTTTCTGACACCGAACATGTGCGGATACCAATCGGGTTAATAGTTGAATAGCATCTCTCATCTCCTGACCCGGTGCATCCGACTGAGGTGCTGAATGTACAGGGGCGGGCGCTGGAGCTGGTGCCCCTCGGAGCTCTTATGGAAAGGGCGGGTATGTGAAGTCTGAGATGGAACCTCACCATGAGACTCTCCCCGAGTCCTGGTAACTCGTGGCGCTCGAGTATTAGTCTAACCAGTCATGGACTTTCCCTTTTGGCGGCCGTACTCTTTGGATGCATCACTGAAAATATAACATATTCTTAGGTACATGAATTCTTGTATCGCACGATTTGAGATAAAAAGATAGGATAACATCCTATATGTCCTGTAACCTCATGTCTATAAGTGTGGTGCATGACACACCCATAAACAAGACTCTACTAGACACGGTCTGTAGACAAACCTAGGACAGAACTTATCTGATACCACTTTTGTCACGACCCAAACCAATCGGCCGCGACGGGTGCTTGAGTCCTACCTGTCAAACACCCCTAAGCATGCGTCTAAGGTATGAACCTGAATAACATCTGCTACATTACGAAAATAACATACATGAAGGAAACATGCCATCAAGGCATATGTACGTATACATACAGAATACAGTGGGTGAGCCGGGAAGGATGATATAGACAACTATACATCCAAAATTAAAAGCCGGCAAGGCTACATACAACCCAACTAGACACATTGTCTACATACATCTAATAGAAATATAACTGTACAAATACGAGACTGAGCCACGATATATATATATATATATATATATATATATATATATATATATATATATATATATATATATATATATATATATATATATATATATCGTACCAAAATCAAAAGCAGCTACGGATCAAGTGGAGCACGCCAACTCTCACTGATCAAAGATCCTAAAAAGGGGGATCGTCAGCTTGCTTACCTGTACCCGCGGGCATGAAACGCAGGCCCCGTGAAATAGGGCGTCAGTATGAAAAATGTACTGAGTATGTAAAGCATGAAAATTATTACGTAAAAGACATAGATGAAACATGAAATATAGAAACACGTCTTTAAATCTGAATAACTTTGTAAATTCTAAAACATTTATAATGTCATGCACGTACGTATAAATGTCGTGCCATGAATAGGTATGGGTGTACATTATATCATCAAGCCATTGAGGGCATCCCATCATATAGTCTTGGCCACTGTGAGCAACATCATCAACATATATCAGCTGACCATGTGGTGGTGCGTATATAACGCCGTAATCTTTTTCCATATATATATATATATATACGCATATATAATGCCATTTGGTCATGAGTCAATGCATATGTATAAATGGGTGAAATGCAAAAAATACGTAAAAATCTCAATATTCCTTCCGGATAAACTTTTTCAACTGCGTATTATTTTGATACCCATGAACAAGAGATAATAATAATTCTCATGGGGAATCAAGAATATAGACACCCCTAGTATCTCTATGAATAGATTAATTTATGGAAACTGTGCGTTTGCTCGTTTTTTCAGTATAATTTGAACCATGCCAAAAGAAAGAAAGGATGACCTAAACATAACTGGAGTAGGAAAAACTCCGTATAATATTCCGTTGGAAACTTTCGTGGATTGAACTTAGAATCTAAAACTGGATTAAGCTTCTGCGTTTTGAAAATTGATGAATGAAATCTTGTTTTGATTCTTTGAAATTCGAACAAAATTGCTTCTGATGAAGCTTTGTTTTTTGAAACGAAATGCTTCTGCTTCAACGTTTTTTGTTTTAAACCGAAGACAGATTGTTGTTTGGATCTTTTACAAGGAATTGATACCAAGTCTCATGGATAAGGTTACAAGTCTTATTAAGACTTAAACTTAAGTCATGACTTGGTTATATCCCATAAGTAGTGAAACATGAAATATAGAAACACGTCTTTAAATTTGAATAACTTTGTAAATTCTAAAACATTTATAATGTCATACACGTACGTATAAATGTCGTGCCATGAATAAGTATGAGTGTACATTATATCACCAAGCCACTGAGGGCATCCCATCATATCGTCTCGGCCACTGTGGGCAACATCATCAACATATACCAGCTGATCAGGTGGTAGTGCGTATATAACGCCGTAACCTTTTCTCATATCCCATATATATATATTTACATATATACGCGTATATAACGATATTTGGTCATGGGTCAATGCACATGTATAAATGGGTGAAATGCAAAAAATACGTAAAAATCTCAATATTCCTTCCGGATAAACTTTTTTAACTGCGTATTATTCTGAGACCCATGAACAGGAGATAATAATAATTCTCATGGGGAATCAAGTGTTGGTTCCTTGATTATCCTGTATTTGTAAATAATAATTCTGGAAAATAAAAATTAGCGTATAAACGTAAATATAAATGAGACAGTAATTAATTCGAGCCCACTGAATTCACAGTGTTTCCTTAAGGAATTTAATCCCCTCCTAGTACCCAAGGTTATTTTCTCCCAGGATAGAACGAATTACACACTGGTGTAACGGTACTTAAAACCCCAGTGTTTCAGTGAACACAAAGTTCGGCAGCAAATTACACTTACGGATGCTATGTTTGTAGTTAAAAACAATGCAGAATAAGGGAAGAGAACTCAGAAGTCGAATGGAAATTCAGAGAGGAAGTAATGCAATGTATAGCCGGCGTTGAGTTTTTTGTGAAGCGAATATCAATAGCTCTTAATTTTCGGTGTGTCTTTTCTCTTCAACTGCTGCTCATATTTATAGCAGTCAGTTGAGAGACCCGTCACTCTCCATGTGTCACGACCCAAATCGAAGGGCAGCGACGGGCACCCGGTGCCTTACTCAACCAAGTACCAACATAACATATCTTTCTTATTATACTATCTTGAGTAAATGAGCCCGAAACCCGTCATGAGATAACAAGAATAAAACATAAGGGAATACTCAACATATGATGACCCGACATGATATAAAAACTTATACATGTGACATACGAGCCTATAAGGCCGACTTGACCATGTGTAAACTCAACACATAGACCAACAAGGCCATACATGTATCCATAAACCTTACATCTGTCTACAAGCCTCTAAGAGTACATAAAATCATAAAGGTTGGGACAGAGACTCGCCATATAAATCAATACATATCCAAAGCATACTGACCAAATAGGCAACTCCGGAGCTAGTGGAGTGCACCAACACCTCCGCTGAGTTGATAGCCTACTAGGAGGAATGTCAACCTATCAATTGGGACCTGCGGGCATGAAACGCATCATCCCCAGGAAAAAGGGATATCAATACAAATAAGGTACCGAGTATGTAAGGCAGAAAAGCATAAACAAGAACAGTAATATAAAGAGAGATGGAGGAGATACAAACATGTAACATCTGCGTGCCTCTGGGGGCTACTAACATGAAATGCATAATACATATATATACATAAACTTTTAAAAACATACGCCTCTGTAGGTGTGAGCACGTGATTTTTGCCTATATGAATTATTCCCATAAAATTCAAAATAAAATAATTTTCCTTTGTGTGCAATTTTGTGAATTTTCGTTGGTTTTCAGTTATTGTTTGTGTTTGTGTGTGTGCATGTTTATTTGATCAATTAATAAGAAAATACGAAAAATAGGTCGCATTGGCATTTAGGATTTAATTTTATAATCTTGAGTTAAATAGTAAATTATTTATTTTACAATAATTGAAAAATCATAAAAAATAATGCACTTTGCAGTTTTGGGTTTAATTGTGTAATTTTTGGTACTTAATTATTTGCAATAATTATTGTTTAGAGATAATTAGAATTTTTTAAGTTAAGTTGGTTTTATAATTGTAGGTTTTAATTTTTGAAAATAATTTGAGAAAAATCATAAAGAGGGAAGGAATTAGAACAAAAAGGAATTGGGCCAAATTCCCTAGGCCCAGTCAATTTTACCGTTAATCCAGCCCAAATCCAATACCAACCCGGTCCGTCTCCTGCCTAGACCCCAAAACGGCGTCGTTTAGTCTTAACCGTTGAAATCGCCTGATCTAACGGTCCCTAGCAACGCCCGTTACCCGACCCTGATCAAAATCGGACTCGCCCCGAACCGATCCAGCCCCCCAAAACGACCCCATTTTTATTAAGGGATTGATCACGGCCGTTGGATTTCAATCATCCAATGGTTGTAATTAATATTTTAATTTTATTATACCAGAGACCCCCCAACTCGGCTCCCAATTTTATTCTCACACCCCCCACCTCTCGTCTCCTTTAGAGACAATCGTAACGCCGCCGCCCCAACTGCGCCGGAAATCACCTACGGCGGCGGCCGGCGTCCAAATGCCTCCATTTTCACACCACGGACTCCCCCCCTCAACATCCCCATTCTAAATATCCAAACAGTTTCCCTCGAATCCCAGCCAGGCTTTTCGAATCTTTGATCGAAAGTCGGTCTCGAACCCTAACCTACCCAATCAGCCCCAAAATCACACCCCACAACCACCTTGAACTCCTCATACACAATCCATCATTGTTTTCCCTCGAATATTACGACATCCTCTCGAATCTCAAATCTGAGCCTGAGCCTTAAAGTTTCAAAATCAGTTCTCAATGAACTGTTGGCATACTACTATATCTCTAGTAACAAGGAGGTCGACTCACTGTAGAAACTGATGTTGGTCATTTGTTCTTGACAAAGAACAAATGATTAGCCTCAGTTCCATGTGAGTCAAGACGCTTTGGAGTTCAAAATTTGATAAATCGAGTCCATAGTACGAGTTATTCAGACATGCAAGTTTTCCTTCAAATTTTCGGTCAAGTTGGTCATTTCTTTTCTTCTTCTTCTTCTTCTTCTTCTTCTTCTTCTTCTTCTTCTTCTTCTTCTTCTTCTTCTTCTTCTTCTTCTTCTTCTTCTTCTTCTTTTTCTTGAAATCGTTTAGTTCAAATTAGCATTAGGTTTTATGCAGAACTGTTAACGGTTTGATTAGTCAATTTTAGTTCATGCTATGTTTAGATATAATCAATATTGTAGACGATTTGAATGCTCGAACCATTTAAGTATCATTGGTTCTGTTTTAATTTCTTCTTAATTGAATCTGTAGGATTCAACTTATGTATGTTCCCTTAATGTTTGAAGTTCATTTGTAGTTGTTTGCTCTCTGTTGTCTTAGTTAGTTCAGAACCTTAGGATGAATGAAAATAACAGGGGCTTTAGGGGGGTTTAATTTTAAAAATGGAAATGGCCAGTTAAAAGACTGACAACTTTTGAATTAACAAAATAAAAGGGTATTGTGGGTTGATTGAGTGTTTTACTAAGTGGAAAATCAGAAACAGCATGGGCTTAATGATAAAAGTGTAGAAATGCACATGGGGAGGGAATAAAACAGATTGAAAGTGGTAAAACTTCTAGGATCAGAAATTGATACCCTTTGTTTTGGTCACCTCTTGTTTCTGATTTAGAGAATTGATGGTTTAAGTTGTATAACATTCAAAACTGTCAGAAGTATTAATTAAGAAATAAAGGTATAGAGGATAAGTTAGGAAATAAGGGAATAAGGGCTGCTAACAGATGTTAGTGGTGCACCAGTTTAAATAGAAAACATGAAATTAGTTAAGCTTGATTTAAAAAATAAAAAAGAGTATGGGTAGTGAAAATTACACTTGTTTAAGTACTTTTAATGAGTTGGAAGTCAGAAACATGTATAGGCAATGAAAAGGGTTAGAGGGTGCATGTGCTAAGGGAATAAACATGCTGGAAAACCAGAGAATGACGGGGAATTATTTTCTTAATTGTTTAAGTGCTCTTAAGAGCTGGAAAAAGGATGAACTCTAGATACACAGGGACTCGACCATACAGGGAGAGGGAGATTCTGAGAACTGGACATTGAGTTTGAGAAATTTTCAACTTGAAAACACACTGAAAATACACAGATTTTGATAGAGAAATAGAAAAAAAAGATAGCATTAAGTGAAAAGAAATCTGATACACACACAGGAAGACAATTCTACTGTTCCATTAAAGTTTTTTTAGTGATTGAGAATTATTTTAAAACTTCTGAAGCAATTTCAACTCACCTGAGTGAGAAGGGTTTAGAATTGGTCTTCAAATTTGGTTTAAAGTTTTATGAGATATTGTTTGATTGGGCTGTTGTTGTTGCTGGTGATTGTTGTTGATATTACTGCTGACCTTACCTCCCTTTGCCTTTCATTTCCAGGTATTTTCATGACTTTGAATGGCAAGGGATTTGTTGAGATATGTAGGCTGAAGATGGTTTGAATATAATATTTTGAGTTGGTTTTCCTCTTGTTTCCCCTGTTTCTTTAAGTTTTTTTGTAATAATGATGTAGTCCTACATATTGTTGAGTTATCTATCTATGCATTCAGGGTTTTGTACATTTGACAGTCATATGTAGGAATAATAATGGGGTGTGCATGTTTGACAATAGATGATATAGATAGTTCAAGCATATTTTGCTTTGAAGGTAACACCAATACTTACATTTCTCTGCCTGAATTGTAAATACTGATAATCTTCATCAACTAGGTACCTCGTACCCTTCGTCATCTTGCTTGTCTTAATTGTTGAAACTTGTGTCTACTTTTTGATTCACTTATTCCTTTTTACCATACGAGTAAGATATTCTTGCCTTAGAGTTCCTTATCAAGAAGCTTACACATCTTAGTACACACATGATCTGCTTAAGACCTCATAGTTAGTCATCATAAGCATGATGCAAAATCGAGTTCCTCTGACTCAACTCTTTCGCATCAAAATTCAATCTCTTACCAACTGTCTTTCTGGATGTAGGTATCACTGTATTACGAACACAATAGAATTTAGAAGTTTGAATTCTTACAATTGAGCTCTACAACACAATCTAGAGTAAGAAGAAAGATTGAAAGCCCTAAATGCCCTGTAGCCTTCTGCTTATAAGTGTGGTGCACAACACACCCATAAACAAGACTCTACTAGACACGGCTTGTAGACTCCCTAGGACAGAACTGCTCTGATACCACTTCTGTCACGACCCAAACTGAAGGGCCGCAACGGGCACCCGGTGCCTTACTCAACCAAGTACCAACATAACATATCTTTCTTATTATACTATCTTAAGTAAATGAGCCCGAAACCTGTCATGAGATAACAAGAATAAAACATAAGGGAATACTCAACATATGATGACCCAACATGATATAAAAACTTATACATGTGACATACGGGCCTATAAGGCCGACTTGACCATGTGTAAACTCAACACATAGGCCAACAAGGCCATACATGTATCCATAAACCTTACATCTGTATACAAGCCTCTAAGAGTACATAAAATCATAAAGGTTGGGACAGGGACTCGCCATATCAATCAATACATATCCAAATCATACTGACCAAATAGGCAACTCCGGAGCTAGTGAAATACACCAACACCTCCGCTGAGCTGATAGACTACTAGGAGTAATGTCAACCTATCAATTGGGACCTGCGGGCATGAAATGCAGCATCCCCAGGCAAAAGGGACATTAGTACAAATAAAGTACCGAGTATGTAAGGCAAAAAAGCATAAACAAGAACAGTACTATAAAGAGAGATGGAGGGGATACAAACCTGTAACATCTGCGTGCCTCTGGGGGCTACTGACATGAAATACATAATACATATATATACATAAACTTTTAAAAACATATGCCTCTGTAGGCATCATCATCATCATCATATCGTAGCCGGCCTCAAAGAGGACTCGGTAAAAACGTACCCGGCCATCATAAGGCTCGGTAGAATCGTACCCGGTCACGTGGAGCTCGGTAAATCCAACTGATCAGTGGTTTGCACAATAGGTGTCGTACCCGGCCTACTATAGCACGGCTCGGTAGAGTAAAATAGATATTATATATAATGCATGCTAGACTCATGGAATCACTTTCTAAACCCTTTGGAGTGAGTTAAGGTCGTTGCACCTTCGATTGACATTATGGACAACATACCATCAATATGAGCTTCTATAGGATTTAAGGATCATACATACTTGCCTAAAATAACTTTATAAGGAAAGAATAACATGGGCAACCTTAGTTTCTAGGAGTAGATCCGTTATGAAATAGTGTATTAATTTCACTTTAGATCGTGCCAAAAGAAAAGGGAAGTGCCTTAACATACCTTAAGCACGTTGAGTCCTTAATACCTCCCAAACAACTCTTCAAACAACTCAATTCAATCTACCATTGCATAAGGAGATTCAAAATCAATATTGAATAAAGGCTAAGTCTGCAAATTCGGGCAGCATCTCCCCTGTAACAAGTGCCTCCTCCAATACCATATATCAATAACAATACACCATAAACAATTACCAAAGAAATCTAGCAATACATAATTATCAATAACAAGACACCATAAACAACAACAAGTCATAACTATTTTACGACGAGCTACAAGCTCCAATTGGAATTTGTATATATCATATCATCCCTTATAGACTTTTTACTTTAACTTAATAGTATCATTAACATGATAATGAAGTCATTCATCAATAATTCCAGTCTTATACCATATATCCATAACAAAGAAAATAATCCACAACTCCAATTATTCTTAATTAGTAACTTTATTACTAGTTCATGTCTAGTTCATCCATTTAACTCAACCGATGTCAATATAACCTTAAGCACCTGTAGGAACACAATATAATTACCTCCTACAGTAGATGTAAGTCGAAATCCATGTTATATTTAGCTTACAATAGCCCAACACACCCCAATCAATTCACACCAAAAACGACGACTATAGTAGTGTCCAACTGTCACGATCCGGATTTCCCATCATCGGGCGTCGTGATGGCGCCTACTAACGGAGCTAGGCCAGCCAAACATTTAACATACTCTAACCAATCTCAACAATATAATATACTGGAAAAACAATTAAATAAATGCGGAAGTCTTTAAGTTTAATAAAATGAAATCGATTGCGAAAGTTAATAACACATCACTACCCAAAATCTGGTGTCACTAGCTCACGGGCTACTAAAGAGTACTGCATACAAGTCCGAATGAAAGAAAATACATATGTCTGTCTCGGAACAATGAAAACAAACTCAAATAAAGGAAATGGACTTCGGCCTGTGAACGCCAGTTAGGCTACCTCGAGAGTCCCTGGACTGAAGATAGCTCCCGGATAAAATCCTACTGCTGCTGTCCGAAAGCTGCTCCTGGATCTGTGTACAAAGAAATGCACAGAGTGTAGCATCAGCACAACCGACCCCATGTGCTGGTAAGTGCCTTGCCTAACCCCGGCGAAGTAGTGACGAGGCTAGACAGGACTACCAAATCAACCTGTACAATTCTATATACCTATATATACAATAGAAGGAAAAGAAATACCGAACTAGGCAGTTAAAGGGAGGGACACATGCTGTGGGGGAGTAAAATTTGAATATAAGATTCATCAGCGTAATTAAGAGACAGGGCACAATAATAACTACCAAAGCATAAGAAAATCAATAGTTGCACGGCATCAACCTTCATGTTTTTACTCTCATCCTCACCCCAAGCAATCGAATAAAATGCACGACATCACCCTTCGTGCTTTCCCTCACATAACTCTCATTCCATGGCACGGGATGATCCTTCGTGCAATATTAGTCAAATCAGAGCACGGAATGTCCCTTCGTGCATAAACAGTCAAAACATAGCACGGAATGACCCTTCGTGCGTTAACACTCTTCCTCACCCAAACAGCAGTCACAACCAAATGGGCGAGAGAAAAATAGACAATAATAAGAAATGTCCCGGTAAGGGAATAACACAATTAACAACTAAGTCGCGGCAAGGGAACAACATCAGTAGCTTTCACATCACGGCAAGGGAAAATATTCAGTATATTTAAACCATCCCGGCAAGGGATCAATCACAACTCCTTTCAATACTTTCATCTCCTACTCAATGGTATTTATCATTCGAGCCAATGCTCCAAAGTATTAATATTTCATGATTTATCCTCAAACTCTTCACATTATGTAGTCATCATTAATTAGCTTAGAAGAGTTCCAAATTATCTCAAAAACAAGTACAAACAAGGACCTACGGTCATGCTAGACTCCGGTGTATAGATACTCGTCACC